>JAVKLF010000064.1:545502-562881 GCA_034783495.1 Millerichthys robustus | reverse complement strand
AGAAATACTCTTCAGAGAGTCAGTCCGAATGGATGACGCCATGTTTACATAGGAAAAAAAGCGCCGCGAAGCTTTGTTTGTGAGACCTGCGGCCACGTGAGGCGATCTAGGCCGGTTGTGGGCGGAGCTTGGTAAGGTCCATCTATCTCTCTAATCTAATCTTTAGGGTTAAACTAGCAGAGCTGATTTGAGGGAGGAAAAGTTGAAATGATGTACAACGCTTAACAGAGCGTTCATTTCTATCTCATCACAGCCTAATCACAGCACACAAAATAAAATAATCACACAACTGATTATCAAAAGTAGTCTAGATATCTCAGTAACAGTGTGCACATGTGGGGAAATAACAGAATAAATTGTCTTCACAGTGTTGACCTGACCTGCTAGTTTAATCTGAGTTCTTTTAGGTGATACAAATCTATTCAGACTTGTTATTATTTGTCTGCCATAAAGGCAGAACTCAACGTTCATCGTTCTTTTTATCTGCATACTTTACTTAACAAATGTGAGAGTAAATGCATACCAATACATTAGAACTAACGTTGGGGCAATGGGACAGATTCTGGTGTATTCTGGTGAAATAGATTGTTGCATTGAGTCACAACGTGAAGCTTTTAACAAATCAAGTTTATTGTAATGTTATTTGTTATAGATTTTGTCAGTTTTAGCAAAGTTTAATGACTTTGTGAGACTTCCTGCAGTGGACAACATCTGCTGTTGGACATGTGCTTTATGTGCTGCTCTGTCTAGATGAGGAAAAGGGAGGCGGTACATTATATTAATTTAACCACCCAACCAGAACCAGGTCACCTGTTAGTGTGTGGTTTTCTTCTGCAGACCTACACTCACCATGACGCAGAGGAACCTGACCGGAGGCTGTAATGTGAACTGCGGATGTAAAATCCACGAATACGCTCCGGTCTGCGGTTCTGATGGCATCACGTACTTTAACCCCTGCCTGGCCGGCTGCAGCAGCGTGGCCAACGACAGCAACGGCGTAAGATTGAGCAGCAAAGATAAAAAGTTACACACGCCAAAGCAGTTTTTTCAAATCTACATATCTGCTAACAAATTTTTGTTTTCCCTTCAGATTCGTAACTACTCAGACTGCGCCTGCGTCCAGAGCAGGCAGGTCATAACGCCACCGTCTGGCAGTCAGGGCAGTAACCAGCTGCAGCTCGTCATCGTCAAGACCTATCTGAACGAGAACGGCTACGCCGTGTCAGGGAAGTGTGACCGTACCTGCAATACCCTCATCCCGTTCCTCATCTTCCTCTTCATCGTCACACTCATCACTGCCTGTGCGCAGCCCTCCGCCATTATTGTCACCCTCAGGTATGAGTTCTGCTTCACAGCGGATATCTAGACATGACATCTACTCCTGAATTCAGGGTCAAGTTGGTCTTTTCTGCATCGTTTAGTGTTCTTGTTTTCTTATTGAATCATTTCTAAATGCTTGGCCAGTGAAGGTCACTAAAAGTGGGGTTTTTGTGCCGCAGGTCTGTTGCAGAACAGGAGAGGCCGTTTGCTCTGGGAATGCAGTTTGTTCTCCTCAGGACACTTGGTGAGTAAAAAAACTGTTTTTTTTCTTTAAGCGTTATCTGAGCAGATCAATGAGCATGTTCAAAATATTCATCAGATCAAAGGAGAATATGCCTCACAGCTAACTGCATCACTTTGCTGTGAATATGGAGACAAACCAAAAAGCAGCTTTCAGTTTTATTTTGGGAACAACTGCAGTTTTTTTCATTTAATTCCAATTTCATAGTTTTAAAGATACGGTTGTATGACTCAGTCTTTCAAAGCATTTAAATAAAAAGCTGAATCAGTCTTTTATTTTCTCTTCATCTTTTCTACTTGATGTCGTTCTTTCCTTTTTTGTTTTTTTATGTCCTTAAACCACCTTCCTGTTTATACTCCTTGTATACTTCCTCATCTCTTCCTTCTTTTTTCCTCTGCTCAGCCTACATCCCGACACCCATTTACTTCGGTGCAGTCATCGACACCACCTGCATGTTGTGGCAGCAGGACTGTGGCATCCATGGCTCCTGCTGGGAGTACGACGTCACCTCCCTCCGCTTTGTCTACTTCGGCCTGGCTGCCAGCCTCAAGTTCCTTGGCTTCCTCTTCATCTTCCTCACCTGGTACTCCATCAAGTACAAGGAGGAGCGGGTGGAGCGTTGGCTCAAACGCCACCTGTCGCCCGTTGACACAGTAGGGAGTCTAGTCTGCCACCCGGGGGGCCACAAAGGCCACGCCCGCACCCGATCCTGCCCCGTCAACATCCCCCGAAGTGACCCCAACGCGCTGCCCGCTAACGCTCCGCTGCGCACCGGTGCCCTTAATCGTGGTGTCAGCACCCAGAGTTGCCCTGGCAACGAATTGAAAGCAATAAGTCCTCCTCCTTCAGTGGGTTCACCTGCAGCAACACCTGCCCCCACCCCGGCCCGCTCACTGGAACATGTTTCAGTCCGAGTTTGAGGAAGGAAAAGGTGATGAGGCAGGTCTGAGCTGCTAACAGGCACACCAGCCTTCACACTGAGGTTGTTTGCACCATCGTCTGGGTCAGAAACCTTCAACTGGAGGCTCAGATTTATTTAAAAGTTGGATTTATGGTGGGAACTGAGAGTCTGGAGAGATTTATCTGTGAAAGTGAATTAAAAAATTTTTTGTGTGAATAATCAGCTGGTGCAGCGAGTAGACACAAGCTTTGAATGGAGGACATTTCTCTGCTCATGAAGCCCCTCCACACCCCCTCACCTCACCTCACCTCACCTCACCTCACCTCGGCAATATGTGCCTTCTGTCACCACGGTCCTCACGTGTACAGAACAAGCAGAAATCACTCAGACAGGTACCTCAGCTCCACCCACTCATCCTCCTCATCCTCACTTTGTGCTTCTTCATCTGTGATTTTTTTCTTCACCGTCAGGAGAGCGATATTTCTTCTCTGCATATCAGCGCTCAAATGGAACAAAAAAAAATCTTTGGAAATATGATACACAACAGTTAGGTGTTAAGAACTAGAAACCGATGGCATGGTGCTATGTGCAAAACGTTTAGTGTCCTTATTTGTTTTTGTTCTTTTTGTTTGTCATTCAGGGTTTAAAAACACTTGAAAAGAATCCAAATGGACAGTGGGTCACAGGGTTGAGCAGCTTGGCTCACGTAGGACACATTCCTGCTCGCTGCAGGGCCTTTTGTTGCTCACTGACACGACGAAACACGGGATCACTGCTGGAAGTCGGACTGTTGGGCTTTTGCCAGTTCCATAGAACGCATCCATGCATCTTAGATGTGCACCCCCTCTCACCCCCAATAAGCAGATTCCCCCAACAGAACAGAACCAATTTTCTCCTGATCCCATTCCTGGTCAAACTGGTGATCAGACATCGTTCAAGGAAACAGAAAAACCATGAGGGCAAAGCTCAGACTGGGAGAGTTCTCTGACAGAACAGCTGATTTTACAGGAAGTCGTTCAGACAGACATCCTGTAGTGAATCATCTCCTCTTCATCAGTTCAGATGGAGTTCATTGCATCATGTTAGTGATTGTTTCAGCAGAGTTTTGAAATATAAAATATGATGATGTTAAAGGTATGACAAGTAAAAAAAGCACTTCAGGAAATGAGTTGGTTTAAACTGTTCAACTGCTGCTAATAATTAATCTGAAAAAGTTTTTTCCCACATTAATCAATCCCAATATTAATTTATTTACCATTTAATCCCACATGGGAACTGTCACCTTTTTAAGTATTTTAAAGCAATTCAATTATTCTTAAATCGCGTTGACTGGTCACTAATTATGCATTTTTTGGGATCAGTTGAACCAGTTTTCTGCAGAATAATACTCAGATGCTTTCCTTATATAAAAACTAGAACTGAAAAAAGAATATGAAAACATTTTAGGCTTAAAACATTTTTTTCACACCATGATTGTATTATTTTAATCTTATGACACAGCCATCCTGACTTACCTTCCCCAGTTTTCATACAAACAAAAGACATCAGGATTTTCTTTTTTAAGGGCATCCTTTTCAGGAAATCTTTGGCTTTAAAGTGCACGTGAGAGCAGCATTCACAGAGAAAGTCCTGATTATCAGCTCAGTTTTCTGATATTCTCTGGGTTGTGACAGCTGTTTATGACTTAGGTCAGTCTTTTGGGGTTAAATAAAATTGTCATGATAGAGCTTTCAGTTATTTTACTAAATCTTTGACTTAAATAGTAGTTAGTTTTATAAATGATTAACAGAACTGGACTACTTTTGTTTAAACTATTTTAATCTGAATCGTTGAATTATAGTTTTCCACTTGTTTTCACCCTTCAGGTTAATAATTATCATATAACAATAAAATAAGTATTTTTTCACGATGAGTTGGTTCCAGGTATTTCTGAGCTAGAAGAACAGTATTACTACACTATTTTTCAAAGCAGTATTATAGTATTAAAGCACTTTCTGCGGGCTCGGTGTTCCTGACAGGTTGTAATGTTGCACTTTTCATTTGCACTTTTTATTTTCTTTAACAATACATTTTAAACAACCGTTCTCTGAAGCAAATTTTGATTTTATAAAATCCACCAGAGAAAGCTGCAGCTCTCTGATGACATCTGCTGAACAGAGAAGGCACAGCATGTAGTGACAGGCCTTAAAATAAAAAATCAGCAGCTGAAATGTGTTTCCATCGGTTTATTTGTATATTTTTGTCATTTAAAAACTACTGAATTATTGTTCTGATTCTTATGGAGAAGTAATTCTCTTAATATTAACAAATATTTGTCATACATCCTGCAAACTTTAAATGATTACCAGAAGGCTCAGGTGTCTCCAGTTAAATAGAAAAATAGCTTTTAAAGCAAATTTTATGCAAATTCTTCACTCAAACAACCTAAATTAAAACTATTTACTGCTGTTTCTCATTTACAGTCTAAATAAAAGTCATTAATTTATAGCTGAACAAACTTTACAACCTTATTGTTTCAAGATAGATATTTTTACTGTTGATTCTATTTTACCACTTAGGCTGAATCTCTTTAACGTTATTTAATTATGCAGTTGTTTTTCTCTTTTAATAATTAGAAATAAGACAATCTGTAAGTATTCAGATGTGATCAGGTTTTGCATTTAGTGAAGTTTACCTCAGTTAAATGGCAACAAATGATTTCAGTATTTTTTCAGTTCTGCAGACAATAAAACTTGTGTTTAGGTTTGAAAACTGATCAATTTAGGTCCTCCGCTAATAAAATGGCTGCTTTTATTAAAACATTAGGGCTGAAATCTTTCAGAAATCATCTTATGATTTGTAAAATGAAAGCCTTCATTAGTGTGAAAACATTTAAAAGTTTAAACTCTTAACAGCCAGAATCTAATCAAAGACTTGGTGATTCTCAGCAGTTTCAGTCGAGTTGAAACCAGCGCTTTGCAGAACAACAGATTTAACATGTTCATTTAACTCATTTTGTTCTCTTCTTCTGAGTTCAGCCAAACGTTATCAGACAGGTTAAAAATATAGTTTTGATTTTGTAAAAATCTGTTAATCATCTTATTTAGTTTTTTTTCTTCCGGAGAAGATGAAAACTGCTTGATTCAAATTAGTGACCATGTGGCTGAGGATTCAGAGATTTATATAGTTTTGTGGAAAAATACAAACAAAAGTCTAAAACACAGAACCACTTTTTGTTGATAGAAACAGAGAAAACAACATTCCATCTTTACGTGTAAGAGAGCAGTAAATAGGAATCACAAGGTTTCTTGTTTTTTCACAGGAAAACTGCTGTTGATGCTTTGGGTCAGCTGCTGGTTTTCACGTCTCGGAGGAAAGTTTTTCATTTTCTGATCATTAAAAATGTTTTTTGTTGTAGAAGCACTGTTTTAAAAAAATCTAAATAATTTCCTGATGATTAACCTCCATGTGTTCCAGACTGTGACTGAATCAGGATCAGATGTAGGTTAGACGTTTACTATTTGAAATCGGTGTTGTATTTATTTTAAAGTAATGTTTCTGATTGAGGAGGAGATGAAGTATAGAGTTGTGGACACTCTGGGTACAGTTGCCTTGGATTCTTGACTCAATAAAAATGTGACAAAACAATAAAGCAGTATTACAGAAATGAGGGTTTGTGGATTTATTTAATGTTTTAAGATCTTATTTTATTTTTAACCAGCGTGTTATAAATGCTGCTTTAATCAGATCAATCGACTGACGTCAACAAATAAAACCATGTAAATCTGAACACGTATAACATCGATGAACTTCACTTCTTTACTCTGTATTTTAGGCTTTTACTCCTACAGAGGGGAAGCTCTAACGTTAAACAAACTGACAGAAATCCAAGGTTCCACATTTTAATATTCAGATTTACAGGCTTCTCAGGGCATGCATGAGGATATGTACAATTACATTTAAAGTCTTTCTGTTCCATCAGAGTATCTCACAGAAGCAGGTTTTTATTTCCATCCAGTGCAGAAACCTTCATATGTAAATACATATTTATGACTCTTCTCTTAAACACTTTAATCTCTCTAGAAAGCAAATCTTCAGATCTTTGATTCATGCAAGATACTTCAATAGTTTGCTACAGTTTAAAGTAGTTAAAGACATCACTGAGAATGTACGTTTTCAACAAACTGGTTCACGTTATTCTTCATTACACCTCAGAGTTTGTGCAAGAAATTGACACTTAAATACAAAACAATTTAAAAGTAAAAAAGAAGCTGAGAAGTTGTGTAAAACAAAATGTAATAGTTTGAATTGTGGTTGAACAATTATAACTCTTTAATAAAAAAAAGTATCGGCTTTTTTTATTCAACCAAATTTTAAGTGCATTTTTGTATAAAATGAATTCCCCTATAAATGTGGAAAGACGATCTAAAACCAGAAGTTGTGACACTGAAATCGCCTTGAAGGCAGCACTTTTCCAGTCTCGGTGTGCAAACTCAATTTTCAAGAAAGTGAGGTGCATTGTGGGATATGAGCATACAAAGATGTAAGAATTAAATTTTAAAATGGCAGAATGTTTAAGGCAGAAGTTTCCCTCAGAAGCAGGAGAAAACTTCCATCTTCATCAGAGGAGTCTGAAAATAAAAACAACCTCAGAGTTTCAGTGAAGGCAGATCTTCACAGCATCAGAGGAGCTGATATTTCCTGTTACCGGTTACGTCACGTTCTGAATCAGCCCCTTCTCCGGCTCGTGTTTGTCATCCAGCTCCTCATCAGAGTCTGAGAACAAAAGTCAGTCATTTTACTCAACAACCAGCATCAGGTAAAAGAACAAGTAAAAAGAGGATCAGTTTGGATTCACTGCTGACAGGATTCAAAACTAAAATGTGCTTTTATTTAACCCTACCACTGCCCTGGGGTCCAAATGACCCAAAGGCAGCAGGAGGGTTACAGAACTTTGTCTAAAAGCTGTTTTTCCTTTTGTAACCTGTGACTGACTAAAACTAAACAGGAACTTAGGTTTAATGATCTGAATAGAAATCAGACAGCTGATCAATGACCAGACCGAAGCCACAAAACGAGGAAGAAGAGAAGCGACTGTTCGGTGTTTTCAGACCTGCCAGTGACTCTGGTGGGGAGTAAAACTGTCCGTCTGACACCGGACCGGGACCGGTGAAAGTAGCGTGCTCGGCTGCGTTCATGAAGGACTGATATCCTGCAGCACAAAACAGGAAACACTTTAGTATCAACTCCAAGTTAAAAGCAAAGTTAGAAGTGATTACTAACTGACAGTTTAACTGAAATCCCCCCAAAACAGAGCTTTACTCAAGTTTCTTACACAAACCAAAGGGTAATTTTTTTAGCTTGTTTTTGGTCCATTTAATAATAAATCAAAACTGAAAATTTCCAGCTTTGACTAGAAAAACAGAAGTTAGATTCAGTCAGTCAGCACTTAGAAATGTTTACCTAATAAATATGATGTCCTTTTGTATTTTTTCCCAAGACTTATAAAAATCTTTAGAACATTTTAGGGTTTTTTCTAAATAATGAAACAACTTGCAAAGAATGAAATAAAATAAATTCAAGCAGCATCAGCCTTGTTTTATTTACCATTTACTGAACTTTACAGCGCTGTGAAGGTAATAAAAAGAAAACCTTCATCACTGAGACTCACTGTTTTCGTCTTCAGCCTCCTGAGGCAGGACCTTAAAGTCCAGCAGCCACGTTTCTATCCAGGCCAGAACGAAGGAGATGATGGGCAGCAGATACCCGAAGGCCCCCTGAGACAGCAGCTGCACACAAACACATCAACGACCAAATAAAAACCTCAGAAAACAGACCAAATTTAAATCAGACTGCAACCTGTAGAAGTGAGTAATGTGAAAACTGGCATTGTAAATCAAAAAGTAATTGTTGAACCGAATACGTGTAAAACAAACTGGAATTTTTCTATTCTACACATTTATAGAAAATACAGTTGTCATAATTGGTGATACTAACTTCAAAATATATGATTTTATAAAGCAGCTTTTTCCAGGACCATTTCTTTATAGAAAAACAATTTTTCTAAAAAGTTCTGACACATTCTGGCATTGTATATCTTTGATTTGTGCCGTAATGAACAAGTTCCCACAGGACACCTTTTTGTAAACGAGCTGGTCTCACCTTTGATAAAATGACTTTAACAATCAGGAAAGCACAGGTGACTGTAGTGATTATCTGCACACAGAGAAAACAGCATTTTATTCTTTTTCCTTCACATTAAAAAAGGATTGCTCAGTTTTTAATCCACATGGGTTGTTTTATGTACTTTTGTTTGGGTGAACTTATACTTTACGATTTAGTTTCATATGTCTGTGGTTAACTGGTAAATTTAAATCTGTCAAATTAAATACTTTGTGTTCATGTAAATTAAGGTCATATTTATGTTGAATCAAAATAATAGATGTATTAATAATTACAGCAGTACTGCCCAGGATAGGTTAGATGGAAGTGTAAGTAAAAGAAAAGTTTAATCATCAACAAAACAAAGAGTTTAAACATCATGATCAGCAGCAGATCTACAATAAACAAATACAAACAAATGTTACAGAAAGTCCATAAATCTGAGGCTAAGCACCATGAGGATGTATAAAAAAATGAAATTGTTGGAGTGAATAAAGACAAAATGTCCTGTCACAGCCTTACAAACTTACTGCGATGGCCCACCAGTGACGCAGCTTACAGATGGCGTAGGCCAGGATGAGAGCTGCGAACCTGAAGACTGCCAGCAGCTGAAACAAGAGGTACAGTTTAAGACAAAATAGCACGCTTTATTATAGATCGAATATTTTTGTAAGCCTTACAAAAATATCAAAGAAGGAGGCGTAGTAGTCATAGTGCAGAACCTCTTTCTCCAGCTGCACCCGCACGCCTCCGCTTGCCTGTCCAACACAAATAAAGTTCATTTTAAACAAATGAAAACATTTGTTGAGGATTTTCACTGAACCCACTACAGAGACAAGGCTTTACCTTCATGAAATCCCCAGGAAAAGAGGAGGTGCTGCTCCTGCTACATTTAAAAACTCTTTTAAAGCGCATCCCGTGAGCCCATTGTGACCTTTTTACATTTTGTTTATAGACACTACTGATGATCCACAGACTTTAAAGTCTTTGTAAAGCGAAATCTTCAATTTTCTTCTAAACAGATTCTAAATGTCATATTTTGTTGTAAACGTGTAAAAAGAGTTTCCCAACCATTTATGATTGCACTGTGGGGCTAGAATGAAATTCAGGTTTAAAGACGTCTGTCTCAAGATATTATGGGATGGGTCTAAAGTGCTGCCTCATGTTGTCATGCAGGTCCTTCAGTATAACAGCGCCCCCTGCTGCTCCAGCAGTATATAAACCAACAGTGTACAGTGACTTCAGACAGCGCTAACTCGCAAAAAAAAAAAAAAAAAGCTAACAATAGCTCGCTCCTAGCTAGCTAACCAATTCTGCATCAGAGAGAAATGGCCGCCTGAATAAACTCTCTGGATTTTGTAAAGAGGAGCCACTACAGAGACATGACCAATAACACTCGCCTTTGCAGCGCTCACTTTAGTCCAGATAGTTTTACTGACGACCAGGAGATAGTTGAGGTTTAGACAGTCGGTTGGTTGGTGAGGCCGTACCCACCATCCCCCTCCCCGTAGCTGCAGCGCGTTCTGCTGAGTCACTGATCTCTGATTAATAAGTCCCAAATCAAAATAAATACCATTATCAGAAGAAGGAGAAAATAACAGTAACTTCAGCAATGTGGCGTTACATTTCTGGAGTTAATCACGCGCGGACATTGATCGAAACAGGCTTACCCAAACGCTCTTTTTCTTTTCATCTTTCGTTTACCTCCGGTGGAACGGGCCGTAGATCAGCTGACAGCACGAGAAAAAAACGTTTTTGGTCCGACTCCTAAAATCCACATCCTGGTGCTGTGTTGGAATCTAATCAGCACTAAATTTAATATCACTACATTTCCCACTGTACGGCAATGTTACCAAAGTTAAGACATTGGTCTGAATAGTTTGTTAAAAAAACAGCTCCTGCACGTGCGGGGTTTTAGGGCTTCCAGCGGACATGACCCCAGCATTTCAGGACAGATAAAGCTGACGTGTTTTCATTAGTTTGGAACCTAATTTTATACACTTGGTTGTGTTTTTAATCAAACGAATTTGATGGGTGATTAATAACACATTTGTCTGTGGTGTGACAAACTCTGAACACACATTTTTGTATACTTTACTGTCACTTTAAAATGCATAAAACCACTGAAATCATTCATCATGCATTCCTGTCTCATATTCACAAACACATTTAGGCTCATCTTACATTGAGCTCTATGATCCAGAGCAAGGTGATGAACAAGAGGTCAAAGGTGACAAAGAGGCAGAAGGTCCTCCTCACATCTGAGATGCACTTCTTCTCGGCAGCTTCGTACGACTCCACCCTGACAGAGATAGGTGTAGGGTTGATAGAGGTGATCCCCCTGCCGGTGAACCGGGAATTGATGCTGCTGCCCCTGCTGTCCATATCTGGCCACGCCTCCTGGACAGGACAGGCCCCGCCCACCAATCAGTGTTCAGGAGGAGTTGTCAGAGTGGCTGTTCATTGGAGCTTTTTCTGTGGATGTGGGGCCTCAGTTTGTTTGATTAAACAGCATCTGCAGAAAAGATTAAGCAAAACATCCAAACATTCATCTTGACAGGGAATTCAACATTTCTCCTTCTGGCATAGATTTAATTTTATAACTAATTTTTGGAAGCTACATTTTCTGGAAAGAAAAACGTGTTTACATTTCACGTAAAGCTAAACATTTATGAATAAGTGCAAACAAAAGTATGCAAGTTCAACAATAACTGTTTAATCTATAAAACACTGTAAGAACAGGGTGAAATGTATAAATATTTTGTTTTGTCTTCACACAACTGAAATCTAACCATTCCGTTCACAACCATTAAACTGTAAAAGTTTAGAAGTGTATCTGTTCTGTTTTTAATTTTTAAAACAACAGAAAATATTCCTGTAACTGTATGAATGACACACGTGTCTCAAACTGTTAAGGAAGTGAAACTAACTGTACTTTTGCATCAGCCATCTGTTATCTGTATACAAAGCAACACAGAAAAAAACACAGACCTTCTTATCAGGTCTACAGAAGAATTATTTTTTATTTTCACTCTCAAGCAACACACATGCTTCATTTCTTGGTTCATTTATAAAAATAAATGAGATGTCTGCCATACAGAGCTTTAAATGAACCATAACGAAAAACTAAACATTTCTTTGTAAAAAATACAATGATAAAAATCCAACAACTGAGTTTAGTTTAAGTGCTATAAAACACCAGGCCAATAAAAAAAGTCTTACACTGAAGCACCAAAGCAAATATTCTCTTGCTCATGTCATGAACTGTAAGTTCCCCTGAACCTCAAACCCCACATTGTTTGAAGCTTCCTCTTCACACAACCTACAGCTTGTTTAAACAGTTTTAACCCTGAAACAGCCAAAATATGTTAAATAACTCTGACAGCATTCTGTTTTACAAATAATGCTAAATATATTAATATAACTATATCAAGCATACAGTTGTATTAAGTCTCTTTTAAGCACCAACTGAAAGTAAAAAACTAAAGTAAGCTTCCTGCATTTCCTGCTTTGGCTTTATAAATATATTTGATTTACATACGCAGACTAGAACCAGCCTAATGTAGACCAAACACTGAAACTGAACCCAACAATAAAGACATCGTTTTTTCGACAGAGGGAATAAAAAGAGACAGGTCTGACTGGTTTGGTCAAACAGCAAATAGTTTTAAACACAATTCAATGAGAAGGACAGTTTAAACAGAGGTTTTGGACATGAAAGATTTTTAATGTTAATACAATAAGTGCTTGATTCTCAGACTGATTTCACCAGAAACCGTCCATCTGACATTTGCCACATTTGTGGACATCTGAGGTGCATTGTAGTAAAATTAATTAGTGAGTACTGCAGATCTTTGTGATGTGACTAAAACAACAGTCTGGTTAATGATTTACATTTGCAAAGGTGATTTTAAAACAAGCCAGGCTGCCGTGATATCACATGATTCATGGTTCACCAACAGGTAATCAAAATCCTTATACAAATTCAGTGTGGGTGACAAAACTAAGGTATGTCTCAAATGAGCTCAGAGTTGTGCCTTTTGTAAACTCCTCAACATATTTTAAAACTGCTTAAACATTATGGTCTCAGTATGATTAAAAAAACCTTGATGCTTGCTAGTTTTTGTAACAGAAATCCAAACTTTCCAGCACCAATTCAGCAGCTTTACAGAAAGGCACTGCTTGTCTGAGGCTGAGAAGGCCAACAGCAACCGTAAAAATACATCTGAATGTTCTTTGACACACATTTGTCCTGAGCAATTTAACCATGTACACAACAAAACAAAAAGAAACTGAGGCATAAATCGCTCCAAAACAACTGCGACGCTGTTAACCCGCATCACTGATCTCAATTGACAACAAGCTAGCATAAGAGCTACGCAAAAGTCTAAATTATAAATTAATACAGTTTTACTTTAGTCGCTGTGACAAATCTTACCTCGTCAATTCACTCAGTGAAAGTTTTGTTTTCTGCAAATAAAATGTCGGGATTGTTGTGTCGGTAAAAATCAGATATCGGCCTCGGAGAAGCAGACGAGACATCTATTTCCCTTTCGCTCGTTTGGAAGGATGGAAGTAGCTTGCAGGCAAGTTGACGCAATGAACTCTGGGAAATGTAGTCCGCATCTGGACATAAAGCTGTCAATCGGAGTAGTGTCCCCTGGTGGTCATAATGGAAAATCGCAGCTTCTCTGTGGAAGAGCTTTTCTGTCTTATTCAGAAGAGACACACAAGAACATAAGAAACAATAGTATTGGGGAAAAAAATTGAAACAAAAAAACTTGTTTATATTCTAAATATAAGACCTTAAGGACATTTTTTAAAACAGTAAATCGTGTTAGAAAAACTACATTTTTTAAAGATATTTCTAAGCATAAAGTATTTTAAGTTGAATTTATTTTTCTTCAATGAACTCTGGTTGAGCTGTCAATCACTGACAAACCAAAGAGAAACTGAAAGCCCATGAGTTGTTGTCACATCCAAACAAAAACTGAGAGGAGACAGATGCACTTCTGATCAGTACGACAGAACATCTTCATCACCTCATCGTGATGAAGGCAGATGTTCTCCTGGAGGTTCTTGGAGGGCTCCATCAGCTTGTGTTTCTGAAATGCAGCTGAATCATAATGAAGCTGAAGGTGCTTCTCACAGGAAGAGGCCTGACAGTAAACAGGACTTGATGGCTCTCAGTTTGTGACTTGATGAAGCAGTTTTCTCATGAGAAGTCGGGCAAAATACCTGTAGAAATCTTTACTATGTTCTAAAATTATTTAATTCTAACCTCAGGTGCAAAAACACACACAACAGTTTCCACCATGTTAACATTTATTAAACAAAATCAAAGAATAATTTTAGTTTTAACAGGAATAATTAGTAAAAGTGACTCTTATTTGGGTATTTCTTTCACAGCTGTTCAACCATCAGTGTTTAAACTAAATTAAGCAGCAAAAAAGCAATTTAGACTGAAACAGAAGTTCGGTATCTAAGGTCAAAGGTGAGATCTGGTATGGCTTCAGCACTCAAACTCAACCATCCTCTGGGGTCGGGCAGACTGGCAGGTGGTTGGGGGGGTGAAGACGTTGGGGTCGCTGATGCCCAGCTGCAGGCTGAGGAAACGGGTGGAGGTGGTGACACTGCTGTTCCTGGTGTAGGTCTCCTGCACTGGGTAGCAGTCCTTCAGGGTGTAAACACCCACCCAGGTTTCATCTAAGATTTTACAGCAGAGAAGAATCAAATATTTAATTCATCAACTTCTTGTTTTATATTGTGAAATATTATTTGAACTGCAGGATTTGTTGAAGGCACATTAACACTGGGTAAACTCTTGATTTATAACTAAATAAAAATATTAATACTGCAGTTTAAGCACTATCTAACCTATTTTAAAGCACTCAGAAATAAAACTATGCAATGTAAACACACTTTAATAACTTTTCTGCTGGAGTTCCAGTCAGAATATAGACATAGTATCTTTGTGTTATATCATAAAAGGAAAAGTAACAAACAAGATTCAACTTCTCTGCACCATGAAGGGTCATTTTACCACAATTACAAAGATTGACATTTTTAAACTGTTCTTTGAATAGTTTCTAAACATGCTTCATAAAGGAAAGTTTTACTATAAATCTTTTAAATAAATCTAAATATTATTTCCAGCTTGTTTCTGCCTCCATCTTTGTCTTTTCTGCTGCCTCCAACTGCACAAGATGCATTCAAAACAAAGCTCGTCTCACGCTGGCGGGCTGGTTTCCTGTCAGACCACTCCTGAACCTCCACATTGTCCCCGGGGCCGCCAATGAAGTACTGCTCCTCAAATGTGGAGTTGGCTGGGATATCGAAGGGATCCCAGTCATCCGTCAGGGCGATCTTAGAGCAGTCTTTGGTCTTCTGGTCGATCTGGAACATCACCATGCTCTGATATAAGTAGATGTACTCAAAAAACCTGCAACAGGACAAAGAAAACAAAAATCAGTTGTTGAAATAAAGTTGCTTTGTTGACCTTTTGGATACAGAATGAGGCAAAAGCATATACCTGATGTCACATCATCTATTATTTGAACATATTCTCCGAATGGAACAAGCTGCTTTTTAATGCAACAAAAATGTGTTTATCTTCTACATCTTTATTGAGTGCAGTGGCATTGATGTCGGAGGGTTTCTGTTCTTTGTTCAGGTGAAACTAAAACTGCACACGAAGCAAACCAAAGTTGATTAACAGACTGAGTCTTTGCTTAGCAGACAGACAAAATTTCACAACTGTGAGACCTCACAGAGACTTTGTGCTTGTTTATCTCTTTATTTATCCTGCTGAGTAAACAACAAACTCCCTGCAAACAGATCTATTCAGATGGTTAACTGAAGCAAACACAGAACAACCGACTTATTCTGAAGAAAAAAACCCTCTTTAAACAGAAAAGTTTCACCTTAAATAAATTAAACATGGTTAATTCACAAAGTCACAAATGTTCAGGAAGGAATTTGATTAGATAGTAATAAAACAAGCTTTTTTTCCAGTTAAAAAAGGTAATAATGAGTAATGAATTATCTTTATGCAACATATCAAATATCAGCAGTTAGTAAGGTTACTCTTACTAAAATGACTTATAATATAGAAAGTTTATCGATTCAAAACAAGAAAGGAAAAAGTCTTTAAACAACTTTATAAATACTTTTTACCACTAATATTAATGTTTTTACACAAATACTAAACATGTATACTGTACCTATATTTGGATCTTCCTGATGATTTATTTTAAATGACTGCTTTTCATTCAAAAATAAAACAATTACAAGATTATTTAATAATTAGAAGTTGACAATTACAGATAAATTCAACTAATTAACTATAAATAAATACTAGAAATAAAAAAACTCTTTTCCCACTATGTAATAGCAAAATTAACGTATTTAATATCAATTAATAATAAAAGATGTTTGTTTCACATATATATGATATGATATTTGATAATATATTATTTCAGCCATTTACAGTAAATTTAACGTTAAATTTGTTAGATTTAACATCATATTACTGATTGTTAATGGAAAAAGTTGAAAAATAAAACATTAGAAACTTATTTATTCTTCCTAACATAAACATTTAGAGGCACATTTTTACAGAAGCACTACAAATTAAAAAGTCAAAAGAAGGGGCTAAAGTTATCTGATTAAAACCTTGCTTTAGTTAATATTTCTTTTAATGCTGCTGTTAGTTAAACTTAGGCCTATAGGCTATAAATAGGTCATTCTGTAAGTTGGCTTCTTTTTAACATAGGCTATACATATTCTTTATTTGGTATTGTTTTGTATTTCTGTGATTTTTTAAATATGTTTTCTACTAATTCAGTTTTAAAGATAATAGTTTTGTGTGTTTAAGAACTTTGCTGCATATTTTGAGGACAGGAGTTAGAGCTAAGTGTGATTCTGATCAAATATTTAGGCTATATTATTATGATTTAAACTGTTTTATTTTAACATATCACCCATTTTTATACCTGTTTTTTGTGTCTTTTTTTTTTTTTTTTACCTCTGACACGGAGTGTGTTTCTTGTGCTGCTGCAGGACTCGGATCCTCTGGTTCAGGCCGTCATAGGAGACCGCCGCCCGGCTGTTCCTGCCGGTGCCGTGGTCGTACTTCACCCACCTGCCCTCCCACTGCAGCGGGGCGGCGCACGGCTCACCGCCTGGGGGGGAGGCCTCCAGCCGCGGGAGGCCGAGCACCGACACCCCAGCAGCGGCCACGAACAGCAGCAAGAATCGGTGCATCATTCTTTCTACAGTGAGCTCAGCTGACTGCTTCTGTTATTGATGTTGTTGTTACCGACAGGATGCTGCAAAGCCGCTGGTTTAAAGGAAGAGAGGCGCTTCCGGTTCTGACTGAGAGTTGGTGTACTTTCACAATAAAAGCGTAAATTTATACGAACGCATACGAACGTGTTAAATTAGCCTACCTATAATCTCTTAAAAATATTGTACTGTAAAACATTTTTTGTAATCTTCTAACGTACTTTTAATCAATTTTTCTTTAAGGTTTCAAGAGTTTTTTTTTCATTTAGACTTTGGCTTTGTTTCTATGGAAAAAACGAAAAAGAAATAGACACAAATACTGAAACTACTAGAATAAGCAGCCAAAGTTTAAATTGAATATAATCAGGATTACTAAGCAAATCAGAACGAAACGAGGGATGGCCAAATACTATTGCACTGTTCTGTCATACATACAACAACAACAACAACAACAACAATAATAATAATAATAATAATAATAATAATAATA
>JAVKLF010000064.1:503515-522094 GCA_034783495.1 Millerichthys robustus | reverse complement strand
CGTTCCTCTGAGTTTCATAAACTGACTGAACTCAGTAACTGCCTGTCTGACATCAAAATATGGCTGAATGACAACTATCTGCAGTTAAATGCAAACAAGACAGACTCTTATTGTTGCTCCTGACAATAAAATTGCTGAAATCAGGAAGCACCTTGCGTTCCTAAACCCCTCAGAAAAAAAACAGTCTCCGTAACTTAGGTGTTGTCTTTGACAGTTCTTCGTCTTTGGACAGTCATTGCAAACTGTTAGTTCGTAACGGTTTTTATCATTTAAGGAATATTTCAAAGCTACGAACTACTGTATTTTATCACAGAAGGAACTAGAAATGATTGTCCATGCTTTTATTTCTTATCGTTTAGACTACTGTAACAGCCTTTTAGCGGGTCTAAGTTAATCATCCATGGCTCGCCTTCAGTCTGTGCAAAACGCTGCAGCCAGGCTTTTAACTAAAACCCATAGAACTGCTCACATAACTCCTGTTCTGGCCTCTCTGCATTGGCTCCCTGTGCATTTTAGGACTCATTTTAAAATTTTGGTTTTAACTTTTAGGGCACTTCATGGTGAGGCTCCCAATTATTTATTGGACCTTTTGAAGCCTCTCTATCCTTCTAGGACGTTGAGGTCTTCTAATCAGATGCTGCTGACGGTACCCAGAACTCATTTTAAAACCCGTGGTGATCGAGTATTTCAGGTGGTGGCCCCGAGGCTCTGGAATGCTCTCCGTCTGTCACTGCGCTGCTCAGACTCTACTGACTTCTTTAAAAAGAAGTCTTAAGACTTATTTATTCAGACTGGCTTTTAGCTAATATTTGTGCACTGTTTTCATATTTCATATTTTTTTACTGTTGTGTTGATCTTTTTGTAAAGCACTTTGTGATTTTATATCTGTGAAAAGTGCTATATAAATAAAATTTACTTACTTAAATAGTGAAATCAACTAGAAAGGTTCAGAATGTTTTGACTGCTTTGGTCAGAAATTTACATGTTGCAAGAAAAATCATAATAAAACATAAACAGAGTTATGAATTCCTCCGTAGTTTCAACGCTCCTTACCCAGGCTGTGCCCGTTTTTTGTGTAAAAGCAGGTGTTGTTAATGAGGTTAACGCAGCAGCCAATCACATCGCCTGTTGTAAAGGTGGGTCCGTACGGATGCCCAGTGCCAGATGAGCAGAAGGAATGGCCATCGTCTCCGTGGTAACCATAAGAGTGCTTATCCCAACCTGAAATGGGTGCAAAGGGTCCATACATGAGCACAGAGCATGCGGTGAAGAAGTTGAAAAATGTCACCTTAATTACAGACCCACAATGAAAAGACTTTAACCAGTTCTTAGCCCATTTTCATAAAAAAATAAGCAAAGGCACATGAGTTTACTAACCAGGGTATTTTTTTGAACTTGTGACAAGGTGAAAAACAAAATTAGGCTAGTAAGAATAAATGACAACAAAATGGGTGTGACTGACCTATAAAAAGGTAGCACCTCAGTTAATTTGTATGATTTCCTCAAGAGAAATGTTCATAGAAAACTGCCAAAAAACAGGAAGAAATAGAACAAGATATCTCAAGCTGATGCGACCAAATGTCTGCATTTAACGTTTCAGCCTTCTTCTGCGCCTCATGCTGGAAGATTCTTGATTAAACCATGAACCTTCTCACCACCCACAGTACCTCACTTGTCAGCCTACTAAAAGAAACATGCAGATTTCATGTCTTGTTCTAGGATTCATCTGAAATCAGCTGAAGAAATCAGTCTTTTCAATCACATGTATACGTTTTTGAACTGGTATAACACACTTCCATCAGCAATACAAAACAGCTTATTCAGCTTTCTTACACAGCTCAAGTGCTCTCAGAATTGCAGAATGTCTTTTTTTGTCCCTATAGCTGTTAATTTGAGCTTTTATGAAAATAACATTTGTGTTACTCCTTTGTGATATACTTCCTTTATAAACTATAGCAGTATACCAGTATTTCTTGTTTCTTTTACATTATATAAAACTTATAGCAGGGTGCATTTGTCCTATCTCCTATCTATCAGGAGAGGACACAGCCTCTCCTTCAGCATGACTGTGCTTGGGGGCGGTTTTAACCTTAGAAATGAAAAGGCAGAATCTGTAAGTTACAGCTGAGCTGCACATTTATTCTTGCTGCTATACATTCATCACTGGGAGACAGCACTCAACTCTGCAGCACTCTGGCATTCCTTCCTTCTTCATCAATTAGTATATTTTCTTTCAGCTGTATCCATCATTAAGGACTCTGTAGTTTGCTCGGGCTTCTTGTTATCTTCGTACAAAAAGAATAGAGCTCCTGGGTGGGTCTAGCTCTTGACGTGGTGACAGGGTGTCTGGGCTCCTGTTTAGCCTGATAACCTCAGCAGAGGGCAACTTGTGACGTTTTCATCACTAGAACCACGTCAGGGACGGAGGAGCTCACAGCAGAAAATATTTTTTTTAATGCAAAGTGTGGATAGTGGCTTTAAAATTAGATTCCTTTGGGTTTTTAGGCTTGTGTGTTTGTTCAAAATTCTCAGGGGCCTTGGGACTAAATCCCAAGAGTCTGAATAATCCATATTTGGATTTGTTCTTTTGATTTTATAAAGTTTCCCATGTGCTGACAATAGAAGATAAACTATCTACAACCGAGTTCCTACATTAAAGCTGAAAAGTTTAGATTTTAAACATGATTTTTTTTTCTTGCATTATCGTTTTATTTATTCCAGCTCAGAGATGCATTAGCAAAAACAGCCACTTAAAAAATTATTTAATTAATTAAAATTATAAACAGTATTCTGATCAGGGTTTTGCTGGGTTTCTGTTTTTTTTTTTTGTTTGTTTTCCATATCAGTCTTTTTTTATTTAGTAGTGATATTTTAACAAGCACAACATAATCAACAATAAAATAAACATTAAAACATTTAAAACATAAAAAAAACACCAAACTAATAATATAAACGTACCAGGGAGTCTGTTCATATTTACACCCTGAGCTGAAAGGCCAATTCCCATGTACCTGTGGAACAGACAGGTGAGAGTTAGTACATTTATGATAAATATAGAAAGTCTTACTTTTTGTTGGACATTGTTTATACTACAAATGTCTAAAAAGGGACAACAATAAAAATAATAATAACAATAAACACATAAAGCTCAAATTCTAAAGAAAACCACATTGTTTTTAATGATTAAATTAAACAAAGACAGTCAACACAACATGGAAACCGCTATATCTGCGTTTTGTAAATGACACAGACACCATTATAAAAATACATCTAAAAACAGAACAACCTTAAAAACTAATGAAAACCTGCTGTATTACTTTGCACAAGTACATTTTTATTTTAGATTCCTGCCCCCAACACGAAGCAGACACCTTGTTGCCTGTTGTAGTAAACAAAACTAATATCTAAATACAACTGAGTAATGCACTATGAGTCATCTAGTATGCCAGCTGTTTATTATTAAAAGACCCAGTTCGACCAGCTAGATTAAAAGTCAGATCATTTAACTGATTAAAATTTGTCCTTCAGTGAAGCATGAATGCTGCCACTAATTATTATCAACATTTATGAAGTATGTAAGGGTTTCGCAAATGGCAATTTCTCCGAAAAACATTAAGTGACTTTTGTTGTTGAGATAAATTAAAGGTTTAGGAAAAAATTGACTAATTTTATGTTTACTTGAGAAAACTATTAATTCACATATCCCTTTGCTAAATTTGCAGGTAAAATGGACATTTGGTACAAGAATTTAAATGTCTTATTACAACTTAACTATTTTACTGCCGAGTTTCAAAACTTGTGATTTTTTTTCCTTGATACAATACAAAACATACAAGTTTTACACACGCACTATACTTTTTATGTGATTTTTCGTGTCATGTGCAACCTTTTACATGTCCTGGTTTTGCATCATGTCCTGCTTGAGGGCAACACAAAGATGCTCCTAAGCATGACAGTATTCATATTTTCAGAAGTAGGAGCACATCTCTAACTTAAAATCCTTTGGGGAAAGTTCATGTATTAAATTGCAGTCTCTTAAAGATCTCTCCAGTTAAACACAATATATTATGTATTGTGACAAAAAAAGCTTTTCTTGCTCACATTAATAAAATTGGTTTAGTGACTATATCTTAGAATTAAAGTCAGATAAAGGACTCAAGTTTAGAGCGACAAACTGCTGTCTACCCTCAGGATGATTTTAACCAGGCTTCCAATTCATTAATCTTTTAAGTGTGCAGTGGAGCAGAGTGACAGGCAGTTTTCTGATCTGAATTTATAGACTTTATTTGATGTACAGTTAATATGTTAAATACAGTATGTACCAATATAACACAGAATCAAAGGGCTCTGAGTAGAAAAAAACGTAGAAGAATTAGAAGGAAACCCCAAAGTTATACCAAGTTTATACACTTATCTCTGAAATGTCATGAAACTTTGTAAGATTTCTAACAACTTGAAAGAAGATATTACATCCTCCCAGGTGAGCACAATTATTTATCATAATCGAGTTTGGAGGCCATTTGTGTCATTTGCTAATTTTAGATACGTAACCTTGCTACTAGCCTTGTACAGAAGAAATAGATCATACATCCAGAAATACTGCCGACAAAGTTGCCAAAAGTCTAAATGTTAGCTTAGCAACAAAGTTTCCCACTCAATCAATTTCTTTATTTTTTTCACAAAATCTTAAGTACCGGTATTTAGAATATGTAAATACAAATATCAATTAATTCATTGGCTTGGAAGACAATAAGCCTACAATAAAAACTGTCCAACATTGCCAAACCTTAAACACAGTCCTGGAGCTAAAGGCCTTTTAAAAATTCTGAAAATGTCTAACTTTATTCTGTGTTCTTACCCATCACGGCCTTTACTGATAATCTTCACCTCAAAGTAGTAGACCCCGCAGGCGGCTGGGATGGGGTGAGTGGCCCGTACAGATGCTGCATCCTTGGGGGTTTTGCCATGACCTTGGGTGGTGAGTAAAACACAAAAATTACATGTTAATACAAAGAATTATAAATACTAAATAATCAGATACACAGTAAAATGTTCCCTGCAGCAGACTCAAGTTACTTAAGCTAATGACCCATGATGTCCACCTTAATTTAGTGAACAAAGACAGATTGTGTGTAGATGTATGATGATTTGCTTTGGGAAAAACTTGCCCTCGTCACAAGCATTGATAAAGGATGATCAAAGCTATGTGTCAAAGCATAAAATCCTTTTTTGAGACTACTACATAATGATGAAATTACATCATACCTACAGTCAAATCAGATCAGAGGAGAAGTGGGTCATCTGTGGACACAATACTATCAACAAGCTACAAACTAACCTGATACAGTACATCTGAACAAAACCTAAGGAAAGATAATCTATTTTCTAGTGTGAAACACTAGAAACTTAATTAAATAATATACTTTCTGTAATAACAGCATTTCTTTTATGTTCTAAAAACAAATATAGGGCGTTATTTTTATTTTTTTACAGATTTCCATGTAGAAAAACAAATGCATACATTACTGGGTTTTTTTTTTTTAAATAATTGAGCACAAGTCGGTGGTTATAAGATTATCATTGAAATGTTCTGAACCTCCTGTGCTTTGATTTGTGAACCTACTCATCCTGTTAGTCTTTAAAGCTAACATTAGCTCAAGCATAGAGCAGAGCAGTTGGATACATTATTAAGGGTCATATATCAGGCATATTTACTCTGTTGAACATTACTTTGAAGCAGTTTGTAGTCTTGAAAATCTGTACATAACATGGCTGCTCAATAACCTTGAAAATACTGAGTCATTTCATGTACTTCAGGACTGCATTATCTGCTGAAATCTTAAGATAAACGCTGCTGACTTAAAATTAAAAAATACTAGTTCCAATAATAATAGATAGCTGGTTACCCATAGGCTTGATGTGCTATTTCAGTAGCAGGTTTAATTAGTCACTTGGATCATACCACTTTAGAATGACTCGAACCACATGCAATATGAAACAAAATATTTTTTTATGTCATACATTTAAACTTTAAAATAATCCCATTTTTAAAGCCCTATAGTGAATTATTTCCACTTTGATTATTTAAAATTAAAGCAAAATATAATGTAGTCATCATAACATCTGTTGATGATTTTTAATTAATGTAGACATGTAATCTGATGCCAAAACATGTTAATAATAGTACCTAAATTCTGCAGCCCAAATTTCACCTCACTGCTTTGGAGATGGTACATCAGTCTTTATGTGGCAGATAATTTCAAAATGCCATTGTTTTAATCTCAAATTTACAAAATACAAATTTACTGTTTCTGCTACTGTGTATGATCTTCTAGTAAAGAAAAAAAGTGTATAGTGTTTTAAGTGAGCTCCTAAACTTAGTATCTAAATATCTTGTAAGGTCATGCAACTGTTTTTATTTAGGAATATGTAACTACTATATTTTACTCTGGCATTATCACTTGCACTTGTTATTATTTAGTCATTAAACTAGTTACCAATTAAATTACCAAGTTCATTTTTAGCTCAGATTATATGTGAAATCAGGCCAGGCCTTAGAATTCAGATAAAAATTATAAAACTTAACAAGTGCAAGAAGATTTTAAGTAAGAAGTTCATTGTAATTTAAGAATATTAGGCCAACTTGTTATTCAGCTACAATTTAATCTATTAGAACTTCTGACAAGGCAAAATCTAATTTATAAAAAAATATGACTTTTGAAGCTTAATTTTAAATCAAATATACAGATAAAATATATCTCAACATCTATTATCAAGACATTTTGTATTCTTGTATAATGAAGCTGCATAACATCTGCATACCTGTTACATGAGAGAGATTCAGGTGAATTTATAGTGTAGAACACTCTAGTTGCAACAAGGACGTGTAGAGTTCTAAGTGCAGAAGCCCAGTCAGACCCAGAATAAGTAGAACACACCCAGGAAGCATAGTTGCACCTTTTTTAACAAAAAAGAAAAAAGCACTAGCCTTTTCTTCAGGGCCTGCTACACTCAAAACCCTCATCATGACAGCTTTGCTAAGCAACTAGTCCAACCTGAATGTCAAACAAAACACTTGATATTAAACCCTCAGCAACAAGAATCAACCCATGTCGTCCTGGAGGTGAAATAATTACTCTGAGGCCAATTTCGATTATCGACACAGTTTTTACACATTTAATAATGCTAAATCAGCCTACTAATTCGGAACGATAAGATTTTTTAAGATTCAAACTGATCCAAAAAAGTCGTGAGTGTATTTTGTCAAAGTGTGATTATACTATTGTAGATTATTAATTAAATTTCAACAGATAGCTCGGGAGGAAGATTCATTGTGACAGTTCATGGAGCTGACAAACTGGTTGATACAGTAGCAGCAAAGCTAACGAGCTGGTAGGTGAATTTTGGTAGTGGCTACACTTCACCAGCTGGTCGGGTTGCAAGATGTCCTCTGTCTTGTTGTTGGTGAGCCTACTTTGTTTTTAGCCACAACGGCAGCTGCTCCTTTTTTGAGACGGTGAAGTTAGGCTAACATTTAGCATTGGGCAATAAAGTGCTAAACTTAAGAGTGGCTTTCGTGTCATACCTTTATAGTGTACACGGAGATTGTTCTGAGACAGCCCGATGTAGCTGAACTTATCCTTTGGGCTCCAGGACCGCGGAAGCGGGGTCTCGTTTTCATTAACGGCTGGATAGAGTCGTCGAAGTCGCTGGTTGAGCTCCTTTTCCTGCTCGTTCAGAGCCGAGTCTCCATGGACTACAACCGACATCAGAAACCCACAGCCCGTTGACTGTCCAGACATGGCTACGATGCGGCTTTTACTGAAAGTGGCTTGTCGGTAACAAGCCAGAACCACCGAATGGAGTCAGTCGGTGTCAAGTTTTTAAAGGGTATTGAAGCAAAGCAAGCTAGCTACCAGGCTAAGCTAACTGGCTTCGCTGGTCGTAGAGAGGCAGCCAGAACTGGTTAGCCTTAACAGCTAACCTGGCTAACGTATTTAGCTTGGCCAGCAAAGGCAAAGTGATCGCTGAAATAGCTCAGGTTGACATTAGCCGACACACAGCCACAAATAGTGACAACAGAAGGACAATATCTGCCGCATAGGATCCGAGAAAAGTAGCTGAAACACAGATGAAAAAGTCTGCCTTGTGAGCAAAGTAACTACTAACGCAGAAGCAGATGGATCGACAAAGTAAAATAAGCTCGGCTAAGGCTCGATCTTTTGTTTGTTGTCGGAGCGTTATCCGTTGGTGTGATTGGCTGAGAGCAGCTCAACTCACTTCCTATGGGAATGTGTCAGAGGAAGAGTGAATGTACAGCAGACAGATGAAGAGAAGCACCTCAAAAGTACCTGTAGTCTTATCAGTCATCATCATTATGGGTTCTTCATCTGTCTTTAAAAAAGGTTTAACTGAACTGCGGCTCCTGAGCATAATTAGTGGGGCAGACATTAAATTCCGGACACAATATCTACACAAATGTTACAAATTCTGTGCAAAATGTGCCATATTTGTGCTCGAAGTTGTGTCTTTTTCCTCCCTCCCTGCAGGTTGAGTCTTGTGGAAAAAATCTGGTCTAATAGGCGAATTAAATCAGATCACCTCATGTACTCACCTGAAGTATTTTTTTATTTTAATTAATCAGACAGATACGCAGATTTCTGGATTGGATTTCTAATTTAATTTTGAGTAATAATTCTACAATATTACTGCAGCTTAACCAAGTTAGACATCTACTCCCTAACTGCTCCCTGGGTAGCTTACAAATAATTATTTACAATTTAACACACAACGATGACAATATGCATGTAACTATTTTTTTCTTCACAACCCAACAAACTCTGGTGTAAAAACAACTGATTGTTGTGGTTAGTAATCGTGGTGTCTAAAATTTTTTGTTTGTAATACAAATAATATAGAGCCTCTTGGGATTTAAATTTTTTCAGCAGATTTCCACATGACCTTATTAGTAGATGAACTTTCTCAGTGAAGCCTCTGAAAACTAGTGCACAGTGGCAAAACGTATAACAAACATAAGTAGATTGTGTTTTATTGGCTCTCAAAAACAAACCGCTGTTTTTTTTAGTTTTAGGTTATTTTGGAAAATAACCTAAAACTCAAATTGTTTTTCCAGCTATTAGATATCAACAAACATTAATGAAATAAACTAACATCTAAAAAATGTTTAAAACAAAAGAATACTGCTTCCATAAAGTTTGTTTTTACAGAAAATCTCAGTGGAAAATCTCTAAGACACAACTGGACCTGAGCAACAAGTAGTAAATAATGCAACACATTATTGGATATTTAATACTGCATATTATTTAAGTCTATATTGATCAAACAGTCCTGTAAACCTGTATGTTTTGTCATTTGTCTGACCTGAGTCATAACAGTAAAATACAGAAGCAGAAGAAAGTTTTTTTTTCTGTTTTGTGTTGTGTTTCCCGTTTGGTTTTTGCAGCCTGTGAACGTTCCTCACACCAGCATGTGGGAATGTTCATTCCATCACTAAAAAGGAATCTGCAGCGACATTACCCTCCCTGTAGGGAAACATTTGCTCAGATTTAGATCAAGACCCCTGGAAAACAAAAATGGTAGAAAGCCTGGACTGTTTATCATCTGTGAGATGTTAGTTGTGGAAGCAAAGAGAGACAAATTGTTCTGGGAACGGCTTTTCAATGTTTGTACTCAACTTGGACAGGTCAGACAGGGTGTTAGCAGAAATTTAACACACTGAGGGATCAAATGTGTAAATATTAGAATGATGTTAATATCCTTTTAAAGCCACTTATGAAAAATTTACTCAGTGATAATACCAGCCTAACTTTTTATCTACTGAAAAAACACATTGTATCATTGCATTAGGAATGCTGTAAATACAACTGATGTTCCTTATATATATATATATATTCATTCTACTTGTTCAATTTCATGTGTTAGTTGCCTTTAATACTTGGAAGCATCTACATAAAATGAGAAAGTGGTTTGGAGCCCAAGGCTGTCAGTGTGGACAACATTTCTGTCCTGGGTTTATCATTTGAAAAACCTAACTTTTGTTATTTTTAGCTTTTTTTATTAGACATAAGTTGTTGTTTCTTTCAAGTCAGACACATCTTTTATCACCATTTTTTTAAAGCACACAGTATGATGTCAAGATCAGGTATGTAGTGAACATAAAATGAGAAAAAAAGCAGCTGACGTTCCTTTTTTAGTATATCTTTTCATTTGCACATGTTTTGTTGGTGCTTGTTTGAGTTTCTGCGTCAGCTAACAATGTTCAGAAAATGGCCCTGATTTATAGGACCTGTGATCCAGATATCACAATTGGGATTTTTGGTCTTATAGTATAATCTCCAGCAAAAGTTAACATGTGAACACTTTAATCTGACTTGCAAATTCCTGACAAATTATCATGAAACCAAACTATCTGTGCTAAAAAGGGGGAGTTCTGTTGGAGTTTTATTGTCCTTGAGTCTAAGTTTGAATCCCTAAAACACTTTTTAATGTTAAAGTAGAGTTTCTGGTTGAACCAACAGACGATAAGGATCATGGAGGAAAAAGTAGCTGTAGGGTCATCCATAACCAAAGCATCACATTTTTTCTTTTCTTTTAGCAAGGATATATTATTTTGGCTATTCAAACATTTAGTCCCTGTGACCCTGAAAAGAAGAAGAGGGTTAAGATAATGGATGGATGGGTGAACAGTTAGTACAGAGACACTAAAAATTCAACTGCAAGGATAAAAGGATGATAGATGTTTCAGCATCCTCTGGTGGCTAAAGTTCACAATCGTGTTGAATAAATCCACAATTCAACTGAACTGAACATATTGAGATAATTCAAACAAATGTGCTTCATCAGGCTGCACAAATGAACAAACTTTTGTTGCTTTCTCTCAAATAAGACACTGACTTAATTCTTTTAAAATGTTCTCTTACTGTAGAACTAATTATAGCACAAAATTAAATGACTTAGTCAATATATTTAAGGTTCTTCACAACCATCTGAAATACATATCTGGCAGACTTGAGATGCAGAAATATTACAATAAATAAAAAATATCTTGCATTTCATTTCATTTCTTTTTTTAATTTAAACATTATGCTAACTGCAATGATGTTCTTTAAAAGCAAACAATAGATCATGTAAAGCTTTTTCATTGTTTTTCTCCTGCAGTGACTACAAAATATACAGTATAAAAACAGCATGGATCTTTCAATCATTCCCCATCTTCAGGCTCCTGTTGATTTTTCATTTAGAAGTTAGTTGTAGTTTCAACAAACCAGCAAAACCACATACAATTATACATGATTAATTTTACTTCATAATTCAATATGTTTTTATGTTAGTAATACTTTTATTTGATTATTTTACTGATGGAAAAAAAATGTTTATTCCCCAGATTTGACAGAATCCTGCTGCTTGTGCAGAACTCTGAGACTTTATTTCTTCATGTTTGTGACTTTCACATGAAATAGCTGTTAGATAAACCCATGTGTCAACATTTGCACCTCCTTTTACATTTCTTTACCAGGTAAAAGGTTGGTTGTTAATTAAACATGAAAAACAATAAGAATCTCCAAATTATGAGCAGAAATTAAAATGTTCTTACTCTTTTCAAGAATAAAAATGAGAATTTTATGTCCTCCAGTTCACATAGTTCACTTTAGTAAGTTCTTGAGATCTTTCCAAACCAAGCTTTACATTTCTCATTCATTTCAGGGTAATCATGATGGCATGCGGTGCCAGAACTCATGGCAAAAACACTGGCAGAACCCAAAGACCATGATCATGATGAGGCTGGCTGGCACCAAGCTCACCAGCAGCACACCAGCTGTCATCCTTTTCATAATCAGCAGGTAGACTCCCATTGGCAGCGAGCTGAAGTACAGGAGCCCCAGCACCCACACTAGAGCCCGGGCTGAGGTCTGGCACAGCAGGGCCACACAGTTCCACAATGTCCACCTCTGTGAGATGGACGCCAAAGAGTCCAGACTAGATGAGCTCTGGTTTGATGCGTGGAGATCTTGGGTAGTTGTTGATGCAGGTGGAGGTTCCATAATAGTGATGACTACAAAGTTAGGGGAGCTCCGGATGGTGGAGTACGGCGTGGAGGAAGAGGTGTACATGGGGGGCGTGTTGCCACCTCTCAGTGAGCTCAGGTGTCTGGGGTTGAGGAGCAGCTCAGTTGTAGAGTCCTGATGAAAGTGCAAGTTCCTCTGATTCCTATTTTGCAAAGCCAGTGTTGCCATCAGATTACTGTCATCTGGCAGATTTATTACAGACAGTTTGGTGACGTACCGACAGAATGGACACACCAAGACATTGGAAGGTGACTCACGGAGGTCCTGGATCTTAACAAGACATTTTGAGCACAAACGATGGCAGCACTCAAGCACCTTTGGCCTGCAACTCCCCAGATTGTATGCAGAGTAACAGATCTTACACTCCATCTCCTCAGAACTCAGTTTGTCCATATAGTCGCTAACATCCTCAAAGTTTTGCTGCTCGATCATCATCTTGTTGTCAAAACTTTATCCTCCCAGATCAGCAGAAAAGTCCTACCAAACTCTCAGATCTCTGCTCAGCACACAGGAGCACAAAAAGTTTCCCATAGATAAAGGCGGTGACAAGTTTCCACTTCACTGACAGAGTAGAGTACATTGTGTTCATCCGTCAGGCATCTCCTGTGTGTATTTTCTGTATGAGTGTCAGAGAGTGAGTTTGAAGTTGATGGAGGAACCCCCTGGCAGGTTCTGTCTCCTGTGGTCCGCCTGCCTCCGAGCAGTTGGGGTTACTGTGGCTTTCACGAGAGTGGAAGAGATAACTGTTAACACAGCAAACATTAGCCAAAGGACAACAAAGCAGAGCCTGTGCAGACCAGAGCTGGAATTTTCGAGTCTGATCTTTTGTTGCTTTGTGAAATTCAGTCCAATTAGTGACTGATGAACACACAGAGACACGCACAAAGACATCGCTTTAACACTTGCAGAACTCTGATAAAAGTGTGCGTTCATGTGCAGGTTGAATTCAAATTTACTGCCAATATGAGTAATTGCATATGTTGCTGATGAATATGCACAATATCTTAGTTTGTGATGGTGTATGTGCATATTAAATAGGAATGCACGCAATTATTAAAGAAATGAAAAGAGATGGCAAAAATATATCATGAGTCAATGTTAAAAATATTTTATTAATCTGTTTCTTTATCTGCAGCTTCCCACTTCTTTATCAAGATTTATTCTTCAGCACATTATGTAGCATTTGAGCTTCACAGACCAGAGAGATTAAACCAGGTTGGAATTAATTTCAAAATGTGAAATTAACTTTGCAATCTGCCACAATGCACAACAAAAAAACATTGAATGTCTTAATCTCAAGTTATGTTAGTTGCTTTTACCTGCCAAGAACTTGTTTTAATTTATGGTAATTTCAAATCAAACTACCTAAATTTTGTTTCTTTTTCAAAGAAATAGAAACTGAGTGCCTTGAACAACAATAAGATTAACTAGATGTAAATAAGTCTAAGCAGAAAGTAGAGCAGGTCATTGTTGCAATCCACCATTTGGCCCTGAGATTTGATCTTGACTCAAAGCCAAAACTGTTCAGGCCACGCTGGGAAAAAAATGGGTTCAAATCGTTTTGTAGCTGCAAGTTTCTTGTGGTTCCTCCAAAATGGAATCTGATGAATTTTCTTGTGTGGCCCAGGTTGTTATTCTCCAGAAATAATATAGCAGTTTTTTAGTTTGTTTTTAAACAGATTAAGATTTGGAAATAACACATACATTAACGTTTGTAGTCTGTAACTAACAGGGTTTTGAGACAGAATAGGGCAACTCCTTGCTTGTTTTTCTGCAAACAGTTTAAACAAAATGAAGCAGGTCATCAAGAAATCTTCCACTTCTTTAAAACATTTAAATCTGCTTCAACATATTTGTTGTCTTCTTATGCTATTTATTTTAGCTTTTAGCCAATAGTTTATTTCTAATAGCTTTTAGCCAATATTTTACTTCTATTAGCTTTTAGCTTTATTTATTTATTGCGTGGGTTTTATTTTGAAAACGTCAAACCGGAAACAGATACACTTGACAGAAATTGACGTTTCTGTTGAAGAAGGGGAGAGGTAGAGCGGAGGAATCCGCGACTTTTAGCAATGATGGGGAGCCGGGAAGCAGACACCACCGGCGGAGGGGTGGCGACCGCCGGGTCGCCGGGGCCCTGGGGACTCCTGAGCCCGACACACCCCGGGGAGGAGAAGCTTCCTGACCGCCCGGGACTTCATGACTCCGGCCTGGTGAGCTGGAAGCGGAGACCGTGCAGGACCTCAGCCTTGTTTGCTGCAGCCAACACGGTGATCTGGTGAGCATCATGACGCAGGGATATCTGTCTGTCTGACACCTCCGACCTCCTGTCATCAGTCATGTCTGCAGCAAAATGTGAAATTATTAAATAGCCTATTCTCTGAATTAGCTATACCTCCCAGATCAGAACCTTTAAATGTTTTTTTTTTTACTGAGAAAAGTTTTTAAAAGATTGTCTTTCCTTTTTGAATTGCAAATATTTACATAAAAGCAAATAAAATAGTTGTGATTAGTGTAATAATACTGAATATTTCGTTGAGGGTTATAGAAATACTGAAAGTCAAACTTCTGAGAAATAAAATACATTTAATGTATTGTAAACTAACACCTAAACATCAAACTTTTTAGCAGTCTTTTTGTTGTTTGTTTATCTTCTAACTGATAAATTTTGTCAAGAATTCATTAAACCAATAATGTGATTTTTGACATTATATGTGAGAAAATAACTTAATTTATAAAATTCTTCCATATTTAAAAAAAAATTACTAACTTTAAAGCACAAAAAACAAAGAAAATAAGTCAATATTATTAAAAGTCTTAACTATAACCTTTTTAAATCTGCACATTCATATATATTTGTTTGTTTAAAGAAATAATAAATAAAGAAGACACAAACTTTCCCAGAGAGTGTAGGGTATAATTTTGTTAAATTTAGGAATTCATCTATTCATCCATTATCTTAACCCGCTTCTTCCTTTCAGGGTCACTGGTGCCCATATCCAGCAGTCACAGTGCGAGGGGCGGGGCTAACCTGGACAGGTCTCCAGTCCATCACAGGGACACACAGAGACAAACTAGATAAATGAGACAAACAACCATTCACTCGTCTACTCACACCTATAGGGACAATTTAGAGTTAGCAGTTAGCCTAACATGCAGGTTTTGGTCTAACTGTCATGGTTTTAAGATTCCGGACCCACATACAGAGAGATATCCTACTCAGAAGGCAATATGAATATAGAAAGGACATTTATTGAGATGACAGCTGTTAGTACAGGAGTGGTGAGGTGATGAACAGATACTGCAGAGGAGAGACCTTACGGTAGCGGTGTGATACAGAAGCGGGGAGGAGCCGAAGGCAGGGCTGTGCTGGAGGACTGTGAGGAGTCTGCGAGCTGAGATGGTGGATTTGCTCAGGAGGGATTGCCGGGATGGTGTAGGGGGACAGGCCGTGCAGAGGGTGTGGTACCAGTCGTGACAATGTGAAGATCCAGGTGAGCTCAGGAGGAGGCGGAACAAAACTTTGCTGGTGGAGGCTCGAGAAGCAGGTAAGGCTGAGAGGTGAGTACAAGAAGATCTGTTGGGGGAGATACAACATTCGTTATTCATCACTCAGGCAGTACTTAGGCTCAGGAGAGGCTAGAAGGCTACAATGATAGGGTAACAATCGGGTGAGGAATGCCTGGCATATGCTCCCTTTTAAGCCGGCCTTCTCAGGTCCTGATGAGCTGCACCTGCCAGGAGGCGCAGCTGAGGCAATCACCTCCTGGTGCTGGAAGGCTCTAAGCAGACTCTCTAAAACAAAACAGACACACAGGCCCTGACACTAAGTTAAGAATTCAGTTAAATTTAATTCAGTTTGTTGATATAGCATCAAGTCACAACAAACATCTCAGGGCACTGCAAAAAAACAAAACAATCTAAGGCGTTGAATCACTTCGTCACAGTTTCCCATTCTGAGCAGCACATTGGCGACAGTGGGAAGGAAAAACTCCCTTTTAGCAGAAAGAAACCTCCAGCAGAACCAGAACCAGGCTCAGGACAAGTGGCCATCTGCCTCAACCTGCTGGGTTTGAGGAGTGCAGGAAAGAGACAGAGACGGAGACAGAATGACCAGTCCTGGTGTATTTTTCACTGGAAGAGAGACAAAGAAAAACATGTTATTGACAGAAATAATTACAACAAACAAACATGTAGAGCAGACTGACTAAAGACAGCAGCAGAGAGATGATATGTGTTCAGTTTGTCCTCCAGCGGTCTGAGCCTATAGCAGCAGAACTAAAGGAAGAACTCAGGAAACTTTAGCCAAACTCTAGGATTTATCAAAAAGGAAAGTCTTCAAAGTAGACAGTGTGTCAGCAACTGGAAGCTCTGCCTCCCATTCTACTTTTATAAACTCTATGAACCACAATATAAACCTGCAGTCTGAGAGCCAGGTGCTCTGTTCGCAAAATATGGAACAATAAAATCTTTAATATAAGAGAATATAAAATTAGATTTAGTTTTTAATTATTTAAAAGCATGAATGATGCATTAAACCTTTTTACCAGAAATTTTCTTTCAATTTAGGATAAAAAATATTGGTGTTGTAACCTATAACTAAAGGTCTTAATGTATCACTTTATTATTTGTCACGACAAGCTAAACGAGCTCCTGTGTGATGAACTCATTCTGTGTCTTTGCAGGTTTGTTGCCTTCAGCTCCTTTCGAGTCTACAGCCTCCTGGCTGTCCTGTTCGCTCTGATAGTCGTCTCGTTAACGGCCAGAGATGCTATTTGGACCAGATTTGCAGGTAAAATGCAAACACATTTCAAATTAACAAGGCGGTGTAATGATATGATCTGTTCCTGCCACGATAATCAAATCAAATGCAACTAAATAGTCAAACCCAACTAAACAAATTGAGTTCTTGAAAAGTCGATTGGATGCTGGGTATGGATCATCATGCTGTCTGAAGGGGTCCTAACTCTTTAATCTGATCAGTAGAAAACTTTAAGGTCAATTTTTAATATTATATTTTTATATTACTGTATATTTATTATTTTTTTGATATTATTTAAATAATTCAGTAATAAGAACATTTCAAGTACCTATTGTAATCTTTATTAACAGCTGTAGATTACCTTTACAGACTGGTTTTATGCTATTTCATGTTATTTCAACATATAGCCAAAATAAACACTGACTCCATACCAGGACTGTCCAATAGTCTGTTTTTATTAGATTTAAATGAGGCGGCTGGTTGTAACTGATTACTTTGGAGGACTGAAAGAGTCATTTCAGTATGATTAGTTAAAGCTCATCAATAAAGGTACACTTATTTTTATTTGTGGATGTGGAATAAAAGTTGCAAAAAGACACAATTAGGGGAAACGACAAAGAAAATCTGACTGTTTTAATCTATTTTTACTGTAGTCTGTTTTAAACAGTAAAATTCAGTATTTTTTCTCTGTAGCAGCACGTCTGTGGAGCGACATGACAACAAGGTAAGACTTTAAAATTTTCAACCAGTGAGCCGGTTCACTCTACTGACCTTCATTTTAAAAGTGATCGTGTGCTTGGTGGTGGTGCTGGGATGTTGTCTGTTACTCGATGCCACAGCTGGGTCAGTGGGAGGTGTTGGGGATTTAAAGGCGCCACGCTGAATGCAAACCCATCTGAGTTATAAAACAAAATGTCAGGTGAGGTTGAGTCAGGAACACTTCACATTGTGTTTGCATCTGAAAAGAAACAGATTACATGGCTTAGAGTTTTCCATCTTCAAAAATAAGAATAAGCAGAACTTAAGATGGCAGTATGGTTCAGTGTGAAGTATTTTCTGATGTTTTCAGTAAATTCTGAGATTGATCCAGTCCTCATGATGATAGGTTTGTTGAAACAAGGTTATTTGCTTTTATGTAAGAATGGCATTAATTACAAGTCTCTGCCACTGATGCTATTTGGCCAGCAAGATGGGATTGTGTTGTTGCTACCTGCTGTTCTCTGTCAGTGGTGCTTTAGCTTAGGGTAAGTCTTGGGTAAAAGCTTGCAGGAGAACAAAAGCACAAGGCTCATACTGCATAACTGGTATCTTTAAAAATCACGACCACGTGTGTTTCATACGATACTGGGTGTCTAGAACATGGTGCTTTGCTTATGTGATGTCAACAGGGAACTAGTAACAATGATGTTCCTATGATGTCCCAACAGGTGCAACAAAACTGGAAGGAGAGTGTATGATCTATTCGTCAAGCACAACCTGCTCCTGTTGACACGGAGTGTTTCTGTGTGAAGTGGTTTTAATTATCAAGCCTACGAGTCTGAACAAATGTCATGTGACCGTCAGCAATTTGGGTTTTAAGCAGTCAGTTCCCACAACAAATACAGTTTCTTAAGAGCTGTGAAACCTGATCGCAATGGGTGTGATTACTGTGTGCGTGTGTGTGTGTGTGTGTGTGTGTGTGTGTGCGTGCGTATGACTTAACTGTTTCTCTTCTGCCAGAAATGATGATGA
>JAVKLF010000064.1:425508-438453 GCA_034783495.1 Millerichthys robustus | reverse complement strand
ACACACACACACACACACACACACACACACACACACACACACACACACACACACACACACACACACAAACAAACAAATCAAATATACTGTATGTAGCCCTGTAGATATCCGGTGATAATAAGTAAGTTTTGTTGGAAACGTACTGAATGCTGGTTGTGAAGTTTCTCCAGTAAAGTGTCGTCTGTGGCTTTAGGGAAGTGACTCTCTTCGTTCATCAGTGCCAGGAGACCCAGTTTCTGTTAGAAAATACAAATATCATTGTCATTTAAAATGTTCTTCAACACAGACAACAACACAATTGTTTTACTTGTTTTCTTTCTTCATGGTCATAAAATAAAGTTTCTGAACCTTCACTTGTCTTTAGTATCGAAACAAAAAAGAAGATAAAATGACTAAATGACCTTTTCTACCAGATCCAGACATTCTCCATTATCCATCCAGTTGATGTCAACCCAAAGCAGACCCTCTCTGCAGAAATCAGAACAGATTTAACCTCAAAAACATACAACTACATCTCTAAACAAGCCAAAAATAAATCCACCTACTTGTTGTACTCAAGTTGCTCCAGGGAGAAAATGTGTTTGTTAAAATATTCCTGCAGCTTCTCATTTGCATAATTGATGTTGAACTGTTCGAAGTGATTGACCTGTGTGGAGAAAAAAAAAAAATCAGACAAATTTATAAACTTACAATTAAAACAGGAATAATCTAATAAAACTTTAATAAAAGAACAAAAAAAAAAGAGTACAGAATTCTCCAGACTATAAGGCGCATCTAAAAGTCTTTTTTTCTTCAAAAATCGGCACTACGCCTTATAATATAATCCAGGGCGCCTTATATATGAATTTTGATTGTCCTCACTGACAGATTTTATGTGGTACATGATGTTTAAAAATCAACGCGGTCAAAATGTTTTCGTATGAGTTTAGAAAAATACGAAGCATCACCACCGCGGAGTAATACGTGCTTCAACGTTCCGGTATTATTATCGCGTGTAGTAAGACCTTAAAATGGCGCCCGTTAGTAGACAGGCTTACGGACCGGATTTCAAACTCAAGGCTATCAGTCCCGCAGTAGAACATGGGAACAGAGCAGCTGAGAGACACATTCACCAAGACAGGAAGGCAATGCCGGGCGAGTTACACCACTATCTGCCAACGGATTGTGGACGCCTGGGCTGAGGTATCGGTCTCAAGTGTGGTTCGAGCTTTCACGAAGGCTGGAATAATGATGGAACAGTTAAATAACAGCAACCAGACCGACTCGGATGATGACGGGAAGGATCCGGGCACGCTTGACGCTGAAATGGTCCAGCTGTTTAACTCGGACACTGAGGAGGAACACTGATGGATTTATGGAAGAGTTAGGAACTGAAAATGTGAGTGAATTGTTTGGTATTTTATGTCATACAACTGAACAATGTTGAGCGTTATTGTGAATTATGGTAGTTAAATAAAGTTTGATTTAAATGACCGTTTTGTTTCGCTTAATGTGCCTTTATAATAGGAGACGCTTTATGTATGAAAATAGACCCCTTCATGGATATCGGGCTTTATAATCCGGTGCGCCTAATGGTCCGAAAAATACAGTAGTTTCAAACACCTCAAAGTTCTCAAATCCAAAAATGTCCAGGATGCTGATGGATTTGAAGTCCTCTCGGCCTCTGATGCGGGTGTTGAGTTTGTGGATGATCCAGTTGAAACACTGAGAGTAAAGTGCCATGGCCATGGAGTCTCTGGAGTCCACCGCCTTCGCAACAACAGCAAGGACAAATTAATATTACTGAGCAGCTGAAAACAACCATCTTTAAACCATCATCATCATCTGAAACACAGGCAAATACTGAACGACCTTTTTCATCAACAACCAAAGGAGGAATGAAAAGATTTGGTCACAAAAGTGTGTGAATGCAAACAGACCTGTTCAACAGTCAGTGGTGTGGAGATCTCCTCCCCCCTCAGGATCATGGACCGGTGGGTCAGGACTTCTGCCAGCTGATCCGAGTTCAGCCCTAAGAGTTCAGAGGTCCAGCTCAGAGCTGCAGACAGAAGAACGCTCATTTATCTTCTGTTTTTAACATAAACAGAAGCCTCATTAATCCATGGTAAACACGGTCCTGTCGTCTGAAACCTTTCAAAAAGACATTTAGTTCTTACTCATTTAAACTTAACATTTGGAGGAAAAAAAGCCTGAGAGAGGCCTGATGGGACAAAAATCCAGAGCAATCAGAAAATCTACAGATTTACTGCCCTGAAAACTATTAGTGAAAGTAACAAGCTTGGCATATTTTTTACAGAACAGTTTTTTAAAAAGTTAGTTCGCTGTTATATTTTGGTTGCTGGACAGTGAAATCCTAAAATATGGCAAGGCAATGAGAACAGAGCAAAAAAGAAATGAAATACTGAAAATCCCATTTGAAGATTTTGTTTGTCAGATCTGTTAATGAGACTTTTGTTAGTGGTCATAATTAAAACAGTTGGGAGTGAAAGAGACAAGAAAAGAAAGCGGTGAAACTCTCTGACCTGACTTGGAGGAAACCTGTGCCCCCCCGGCCGTCATAAACTCCATGTTCCCTGCATGAAGGATCCCAGCCAGGAGGCGCAGAACCTCACTGATGTTCTCCTCGGAGAACTGCATGGTTCGCATGGCGTTCTGAAACACCACCAAAGAAAGCTGAGGTTAAGCATCAGCTTCTGCTGCTTCAGGTGGCGCCATGATTATGTTCACGTCGAGGGAATTCAGACCGCTTGGGTCAGAACTAAAAGCTGCTGTCAGTCACTCCACCCTGAGCATTATTTTTGAATGCCTTTTTTCTGGAAACTGTTTGTTGTTCTCGACAGCGTATTTACCAGAACATCCTGAAAAGTGCCTTTGTCGTTGATTGTCTTGTCAGTGAGACAGTTGGACTGTCTCAGGTAGTGATAGTTTTCAGGGTGGGTCAACCCAAACGCTTCTGAGAAAACACAAACAGAGAAACTTTTCTTACCTCAGTTATGTTCCACAAATTAAAAAACTTATTTACTAAATACTAGGATTTCTAAAAGGACAACAGATGCCCTCGACTAAAGTCAACTTTCTGTGGTTGTTTTGAAAACGATGGATTAAAACTGGCTTTGATGATTTCATGTTGTACGTGAGAACCAGACAGGACCTTTTCTGTCCATGTCCCGAAGTCTGGACTGGTCTTCCTGGACCTGGAGTCCTTCCTGAAGATGGTGCACTTTCATACTTTAAATCACAACCTGCATCTTCTCAAGATGCATTTCTGAATGACATTTCAGTTTGAGTTTTATAATATTTTAATGATTACTTTTATGTTGCATTTTTCTTTATTAATTTTTTTTTATTGAACTTTATTTGTTGTAAAGCACTAGTAATTTTAGTTTATAAATAAAAAACAAACTCACCCCTCTGCTGGTTGTTGGCTCCTGCTAATATAGCATAGAAAATGTGGTAGTTTCTCTCCCCTGGGTTCTGCCGCACGACCCGATTCTGCTCAGAAAGAGGCGGATCAGTACGTGCACATATTTACGTCATCACACACATTCTACCAACCAAAAGCCCCAAACCAACACGTAAAGCTTTCAGGGGCTTTTATTTAATATTAAAGCATTTTTACACATTTTTGGTTCAAATGAATCATACTTACTTTTTCTAGGAGGTCTGTGGTTGAAAAAAAAACAGTCAAGGCACAAAATGGTCAAAGATTTCTGCACAAATCAAACAGCTGACTAAACTCTTATTATTCATCAGTCATAATATAATTCTTTACCTGGCTTCAGCTAAACAAACTAGAAGACAGAAGTAACTTTATAAAATCCAAGGCTGCAGATGCCTCTGATGTTTTTAATACTTGCTCCTAAAAATCAGCGTCCCTAACCCCTGAGTGCTTCCTTCTTGGTCTTAGTTCTCGGTAAGGAAATAAGCAGAGACAGGAAGTGTGAAATCAAGTGGGTTTAAAAGGATACAGTCAACAATTTGGCCTCCCTGGATGTTTCCCTTCTGGTTGAAATGCAGCTGGACAAACTTCCCAAATCGGCTGGAGTTGTTGTTGTACACGGTCTTGGCATTTCCAAAGGACTCCATGATGGGACTGAGGAGAGAAAGAGGAGCTTGAGCATCCGATGTCCCTCCGACAACATGGCAGGGTTAGGAGTTAATCAAATGAACATTTACCTGCTCTCCAGCAGCGCCTCCTCCACATGGGAGCTCTTGTCTCTGCAGGAGACCTCCAGTGAGTGCTGGCTCATGGCTGACAGGAACCTCAGGATCAGCTTGGTGCTTTCCGTTTTACCGGCTCCACTCTCTCCACTGAGGAAAGGAACAACACATCTGTAACACCAACATCATCAACCGCAGAAAAGGCACACAGTCGGACTCTGTCTGGTCTCAGAGAGCCTGCTTTAAAACTGATGACACGACGTTATTACAATAAAAAGTGGGGCCAATTTATTTGTTTCTAACACAAGCAACATTATGATAAATGTTCCAACCTCAACCACTAGATGGCAGTCTGATGGCAACGGTTAAACCTAAATTGCAAACTTGGTGAGGATACTTGAGGTTAAAACAATGATTTTGTGCACAAAAAGGAAATGAGCTGCATAAATAATTATAAACCATAGACTGAAGGTTTATATTGTTAAAAACATATTCTCAGTTTTGCAGAACCGCATCTTTTTTTCTTTCTTTTTCTTTTTTTAATGTATTTTACTGTTTTTTCCTTGAATTATTACTGACTGGTAGATGAGATGTAGTGAAGGCATCATAACCCAACACAATGCTGTAAACACCAGACACAGCTGGCATTTCAAACAGCAACACTTCTTCAGCTGCAGTGATGATTATGATTTAACTTGTCCAGCCATCAGAGACGTCACATCTCTGTAATCATTGGTGCTGTGCGTCACTCACATCCCACAGCAGGCTTTGTCTAAAACACACAGACTGACTGAACTGGACTCATAGCCCTGACACCAAACTGATCCTGATCCTGCAGAGAAATCTCCTACCAGAACATTAACTTATTATTATTGTTCTGGTAGGATTAATAACTCTAGATTTATTAATCCATTCAGGTTTCAACAAACATCTTTGGTCATGAGGTGTGAATTCTAATCAAAAGAACAGAATCCTGATTAGAGGCAGCTGAAATGATCTTCCTGCATGAGATGGTCAGACTCAGAGTTTGAGATAAGGTCAGGATCCTCAGTGGTCTAAAAGTAAAGGATATATGGACCTTTAGCTTTGATCCACAATAAAACTGCACAAACAAGCAACATGCTTTGAATGCTTTTTAAAGGAACCCTGCTGGCTTTATCTGAGGTTTAAAAGTACATCTGAACTTGGTTTCACACATGTTGCAGGAAAAGGCACAGTCCTGATTCAGAAGAAAATATAAACATTCAGGGTGTCTGGTTGTAGCTGGAGATGTGAACAGGCAGCAGATGTAATCGGATGTTATGACAGGACAGTGATAACTAGAAGGAAACATTTAAGATTTAGCTTTTGGGCTTCTTTAAAGTGTTAGTTTGGAGCATAATGGCAACCAGAAGAACATCAACTGGACCTTTATCTGAACTCAGTGATGGTTAACAGTGTGTAAATGGAATATTTCAGTGATAAACTCCACAAATCTCTGGGTATGTAGGATTTTTTAGCATCCTTTGTGGCCTGGTCAAGATTTACAGACACATTAAAACTCGTTATGGTTCAGTTTTAGGTTTTAAACAGCACTTTTAGGAAAATGCCACCATCACAGCACTGATCAACAAAAGGTAAATGTCAACAACTGGACTGGGATTAAAAGGGAACAGTTTACGATTTCTGGGGTGTTTTTACTTTCTGAGCTGAAAATTAAAGTGGTGTGTGGCATGAAGATTTTGTTGCTCTGTATCTCTATCAAAATTATTTAAATGTTATAAGAAATCATTTTGAAGTTTACTTGAAACACTGATTTGTCAGATGAACGACAGATTTCAGCCCACTTGATCCAAAATGAAATTTCTCTATAAATTAGCCTTATTTCATATTCTTCTCTTTCCTTCAGCATCGCTGATCAAATGTTTGTAAGGTTTATTTCATGCAGACATATTTCCTATACACACTTAATAAATGGCGTGTTGTAAACCAGAACAAACTAATTTCTTGGTTTAAGTTTTGTGTAAGTTTTAGAGACAAAAAGGAAAGGTCATGTCAAACAGCAAGTCTTAGTACTGATGTTTATCTAACAGTGAGTCAAAAACGGGTTTTATGTGTGCAACTTATCTGAAACTGTTCTATGATGCTGAATGTGAAAGTGGTCTCTAAATGCAACTCATTTAAAAGACCCCTGGCAGCACCCAAAGTAGGACACACACATACAAATATATCCAAATAGCACCAGGTCTTTGTAGCATTTCCTGGCTCTCAACAGGCTGTTGCCACCCAAGGTAGAAACCCCCCACGGGCAGGAAGGATGGAGTCTTTAGATAAAGCAAAGAGCCTGTTGGACAAAGTGTGTGTACAGCTCTGGACCTCACCCAGACCCTTTATACTCAGGCAGAGAAACACAGACTTTGTCCAAATGAAAGACTTTATCAGAATGGAAACTGAGACAAGAGGTGAATAAAAAGGAAAATTCTTCTTCTGCATTTATTCTGGGACAAAGTCTGCTTAAGAAACAAGAATATTTTCACAGGTAAACCGTGAAATGTCCGTGCCCAACTGAAGCAGCAGCTTGTTAGAAAACAAAGAAGATTAGGATTAAATTACATTTTAAGATGGACCTGCATGCACAGTTTAAGTCTGAGAATTTGCACAGGCACAGCTAAAGTCTGCTTTACTTCTCTGCAGGAGGTGGACCACATCTGACCCCTTTAGATTTAGGACTTACTTGTTGCTCAGAAAAACAACAATACAGAAACTGTTGGACCTCCACTTGCTTCCTGTTCCACAACAAATTCAACTCAACACCAAGCCCTCCACAACAACTTTCTTTTACCTTACCGACCTTCAGAACCTGGGCTGACAGACAAGTCACCTTTTTTAGAGGCTAAGCTCCATTTAACAATGAATCAAATTGACTTGAACCACAGAAAAATACTCGGACTGCACATCTTTATAACGAAAACCAACTTGTTTCTTCCACATCATCCTTTTCTCTGATCCATTCCTTCCTTTAGTCACAGTAAACTCGTGACTTTGCTTCTCAGGCGATGCAGAGAAGAATCCCGTCAATTCCCATGGAAGAAAAAATAAACTACCAGGCATGTTTTTGTAGAGCCTTGCTGAAGGGCTTTTTGACCTCAGATGCCTGAGTAATTAACTAGGCTTGAAACTATTGCATTAACCTCACCCCCAACTCTGGGGTCAAGAGGTCAGGGACAAAGTGTCGGCTCTGGAGCTGAAGATTGTGAAGAATAACAGTCTGACTGTTTTGAAATCTAATAAACCTTGTAAAGTTTTACTTAAAAAGCCAACTAGTCCCAAGTTATACCACTTCTGACTACACATCCATATGTCAGTATACAGTACATTCATCCATGTCAGAGGAACTTCAGTGGAAGTGGACCTTTTACTTCCTCCAAAACTTTTTTTGTGGAGGATTCCTTATGTCTGATCAGAGACTCTAAATTCATTAAAAAAACAGGTAGAGAAGAAAGAAACAACACATAAAACAAACATTTAACAACCACAATGCTCTTTGAAATAACCAGAAGCAAACATGCTCAAGTTCTGAGGACTTGGTGTCTTTAAGCAAAATAAACTTTAATATCAGAACAAAATATGAGAGAAATCTGATCTGAAAAGCAGCTGCTGTCCAGTCTGAATAGAAACATTACCGTCCTGCATAAATAAAAGAAGGATTTCCATGTATGCCATGACAACTGAGCCAACTTCATTATTGATGAAGCTGTTTCAACAGTTTGAGCTTTAATGAGCTCAAACAGCCACCACTCTGCTGGTTTCCAACTTTCAGGCAGATATTGAAACCAGACTCCAGAGATCAGCTGAAGTTCAGAGCCGTGCAGCTCCTCAGTGGGGGGACAGGCAGTTCGCCCCAACAAAGCTGGTTGGGGTACGAGGTCATTTTATGCAGATTGACCAAGTTCTCCAACACCAGACCGGAGGAACCGTTTCTTCATTAGGCTGGTTTTGAGCCAGAAGCATAATATTTAACCTGGAGCAACCCAAAGTGTTGACACAACGATGTAAGATTTCATTTCAGCTGTTGCAACAGAACTAAAAAAAAATAAAACATATGAAACAACAAGTCCTCAGGAGGCAGAGAAACAGAATTTTCTGTGAAAACTTCAGTGTTCGTGCTGAGAGCAGAATGATCGCAGAGCTCTATGAAAGGTCAAAATATCAGAAAGAATTTTGACCACAAAAAACAAACAGGAAAAAAAAACTGTTTGCTGAATCAGGTTTCACTTGGTACGAGCAGAAATTAAAAAAAGGCTTAATCTCATCTTTATTGCTCCATTATTAAAATGAAAACTTGGTGGCATTTGCTGTGTTTAGTGAAAATCTGGAGGATTTCGGAGAAATTCTGCACTGAAAGTGACTTTTTGTTTAAATGAGCAGTAAAACTTCAGCAGGGGCCTTCTATTAAAACCCTGTGGTTAAATGCAGGTAGGTATCAGCAGCATTAACGAGCAGATGGTCTTCCTCCTCCTCCTCTTATTTTACACCGGCTCCTGTTTCATTCGCCTCCTCCTGCCTGGATCTGATTACCAACAATCCCAAAATCCAACGAGCTAGCTTCCTGCCTAGGCTGAAAGTGCCAGCTTGCAGATTTATAGCTCCTCTTCTTCACACAACATGAAGGGGGTGTCTGTGTATGGGTGGGGTTGCTGCCTGGTATATTACATGTTTTACGAGGGGTCCACACCAGTTCTCTTGGCGGACCCAAACGAGACGCGCACGTCTGAGTGTCAGAGCTCATTGTGAATCTGTTCGTGTACCACAGCAGCTGTACTGGGCTTTTATTTTGGTAAATTTATCCTTGAGCCAAACTTCAGGGAATCAAAACCTTTTTGTTCCAATAATGAATCTATATTTTACAAAATGAAGACAGATGGATTTGTTGTGTTGTTCAGGATCATCAGGCTGCAGATTTTATTCTGCTCACTCAGATGTGGGCAGCGGCCCTTAGGAAAAACACTTGGTGCTAAAAGACAAAAAAAATTACTGAAGGTTCCTGCTCTGCCCTGCAATTATTCCCAGCCTCACACATCCATCAATCATGAGTGGCCCCAACAGCTTCGAACAGGAATGAATCTAAACAGAGTTCCTGAGGATCACCCACAGTGCAGACATTAATCTGTACCATCAGGATTATTTTTAGTCTGCTAAAAAACAATTGAGATTTTAAGTATACTTTTTCATCTTACCTAAAAAAAAAAGTTATTCTAAACCAAATCTTTCTGTACGTTCCTATCGACGTGTCAGCTGCAGCTCTGACGGTGCAGCTGCAGTTTAAGAGTTTTGCTTGAGGGGAAAAGTTAACAGATTAACAACTCAAACTGTAAAACACTCACAAGTGTTTAAACATGATGGACTTAGGGCCCAAGACCATCAGGGACAGAATATTATAACACATCTCCATCATTTTACTAAACTGGCTCCACATGCTGCATCATTTTTGAAACAAAAACTGCAGATTGCACAAAGTAATCTGTTTGACCCTCCGCTGCCCTGGGGTCAAAACCCACCAGGCTTCAGTCTCAAACCTGAGGCCTGGTGGGTCATGTGACCCCAGGGCAGCGGGAGGGTTAAATCATATTGTTAAAAAAACAAGCAATTTTTTTTTTTAAGTACATCTAAATCTTACCAACTGTCATCTTAAACACTTCAATTTTCTGTTTTTACAATAAACATTTTACAAAAGTTCAGAAACTTTTCCTGATTTTCAAATCTTGCAATGCAATGCTTCATCACTAGCACAGCACCTGAATTATAAGAATACACACGTTTTCTGTAAAGATGCAGCTTTTAACAACAAAATGTTCTAAATATGCAAGTAATCTGATTTAATAGATGACAGGCATGTAACCATCAGGTTGTTTCAGCTCAGACAACAGTAAAAAGGACACGGCTGTGGTCTGTGGTTTTTCTTCTCTGGCCTGCATCTAGACTGCTGCTATCGTGGAAAAACTACACAACCAAACTGTTTGCTTTCACTTGAAGTCACACATTTTGTGGTAAACTAAACTCCAGGCTCCAAAAACTAAAAAGAAGACAGAACATTGCCGTAATACAAATCAGGAATCAGTGAGAGATGAAGAAACTTGAAGTAGATGGTCTGCAGAGAAATGGGCAGAATGCTGCATTGTGCATCTCCGAGCCAACAGCAGGATGACATGTTTGTGTTTACGCCTTGCTCTGCGTAACTACCGCACATATTCCTCCCACTGACCAACATCCTGTCGCACAAAAGACTTTCTGTTTGCTCAACAGAAGGACGGGGGCAAATTACACCAGGAGGCAACAGATGGGGCATGTGAGGAGAGACTGCAAACAAAGAAATGCAGCTTTTTCACATCTTAACAACTGCAACATTTAGTTTAGTAGTTAAGAACAAAAAAATATATAAAACAGCTTTTTTAGGTTTGAATGTGCAGGACACTGAGTTACAATCAGTTTCACCAGTAAAACTCTAAAAACATTTCATTACCAAACCACTGGACCATGCAGGACAATTTACAGGATAAATAAGGTCTCTGTGGAGACACCAACATGTACTGTAGGTGGATAGTAAAAATAGTTTTTCCCTGTGCAAATGTGCAAAAGTTGTTGTGCAAAGCCTTTGTTTGGAATCTAGTCAAGAAAATATGTTTGTGGAAGTCATTTCTGCAGGTAAGACGATGTTCAACCTACAACTAAACTAAAAGAAAAACTGGTCTCCTCAGCATAAGCCATCTAAAAAACCAACCTTTGACTAGCCACTATAATGTTTTTACCCTCAGAGAGCTAAAAGTACCCTTCCCTCCCTTCCAGGAGACACATCTGCATACCGAGAGAAAACGAACAGATAGAGTTTCACTCCTGGAGGCTGTTTGGCACCACAACTTCTGATAATCACAACTTTCTGGGTAAATTAGGCCAGTTTAAAACATTTGACTGGGAGTCAGACTGGACCACACAGCTGGACTGAGAATGAGCTGCAGACAGGTAAAAATCTATCCATCTTCTTTTCCTCTACATGTTATTGTTATCAGCTGTCAGAGCAAAAGACAGGTGTGGTGCAGAACATAGCAGCTTTTGTAAAACTATGAAAACTAACTTGGAGTAACCGAGATAAATAAGGTTCAGCCTACAGCCATACGGTTCAGGGAAAACCTTGGTGATTTTCCATTATTAATTATTTTATTATAGGAACTGAATCGCCACAGCAGTAAACACATATTCACTGTTAAACAACAATCTGCTCTAAATCAGGAGCCAAATATTATAATTTCTAAAATATTTATAGGAATAATGCCTTTGAAGTAAAAATAAAACAATGTGAAAGTTGTTCTGCTGAAGAGGAAGGATGTGAGGAAGGGCAGCAGTGGACAGAAACTTGCAGAGATCCTCAGAGGTGACACCAAAGAACCTGGATCAAAGTGTTTGAATCTGAATAACACAACGTTTAAACAAACTAAAGACCACAGACTTTTATTCAAATGTACAGTTAAGTAGTTTAACATATTCTCTGTCAGGAGCAACCATCCTGAATGGAAACAAATAAATGCTGGGGAAAAAACTGAGTGAAAGTCAGTAATCTGTCTTCATTAGTGTCAGACATTTGTCATTCTTGTGTCTAAAAGTCACTGAAGAGTTTTTTGAGCCATGCACGATGAGAGCACACACCTGATCAGGACGCACTGGTTCTGCAGCCTCTTCCACAGCGAGCGGTAGCATTCGTTAGCCACGGCAAAGATGTGAGGGCTGATTTCGCCAAGGTGGTGGCGGCTGTACAGCTCCACCGCCGGCCGGTCGTACAGGCCGGGGAGCGGCTGGTACGGGTTCACCGCTGCCAAAATGGAGCCGATGTATGTCTACGGAGCACAGAGGTGAGGAAAAACAATGAAAACCAGGTTGGTTTTTTTTAAAGAAAACTGAGCAGAACAGAAAATCTCAGATAAGGTACAGTATTAATGTGACCAACTGTATTCAGAAAGATTAAGTCTTTAAAAGAGCATTTGAAAATACTAACATCTGAAAACATGTATTTTAAAAAAAAACATGTCTTAATAAAAGGTTAATACCTAATTTAGACTGTCACAGATTTAAAATGAATGTAGGTGGAGGCTAAAGCACATAATCCATGTTTTCCCCACGCAGAACCTCCGGGCAACACAGCAGTCAGACCTATTTGTTCCTGCAGCTTTTCCAAAGCAGCTTCCAATTTCAAAGTTAAAAGCAGGAACAAATCAAACTGCTGAAGCAGAAGCTTGTGGAGCCAAACTATGTCTTGGCTGCAGCTTGGATGCTGCGGTGGTGACTGATGCAACAGGAGGCAGAAAAAAAGCAGCACATCAGCAAAAGATTCAATAAAAGTAACAAGCTTCGTTTTCAACTTTGCTTAAACAAACATTCTAAACTAAAATGACTACATATAGAGTATAAAAATCAGCTCTCCCAAACAGCTGAGCTCAGCCCAGATGTCAATAAATCAGCTGTTTTCCTTCTGACAGTCAATCTCAGATAGAGAGCAATATTTAAGCTTATTTGATCTACGTACTTCTGCTGCCTCCACTATAAGATCCAGCCCATCCCTTACACTAGAGCTGATCCTTTACACCACAAGTGATGCATTACACTAGAGCTGATCCTTTACACCACAGGTGATTTGTTACACTACAAGTGATCTGTTACACTACAGGCAAGCTGATTCACCACAAGTGATCTGTTACACTACAGGCAAGCTGATTCACCACAAGTGATCTGTTACACTACAGGCAAGCTGTTACACTA
>JAVKLF010000064.1:325283-338033 GCA_034783495.1 Millerichthys robustus | reverse complement strand
CTTCAACAGGAGGATTATTTTTAACTCTCCTGTTGTAGAATAAAACTGTCAAGGCATTGGGAAGTCTTCAGTTTAATGTTACTGAATACATGTATGCCGGACAGGACAGGTTAAAAAAAAAACAAAAAAAAAACAAAACAACTTTTAATTAAACGGTACGTCAGACTCTTATGCTGTTTTTAATTTATCGGTTGAGTAAACCTGCTCCTTTTGATTAAACTTTTCTTTTCTCTCCGGTTTAATCAAAGTGCGGCGTCTGAAACAAAGTTAATTTGAGAACAACAGCAACCGGAAGTTCCATATAAAATCAAAAATAAACCTTCAGTAAGAGCTCTGCGGGACTCGTGAGTCAACTTTACTAAAACAAATGAATCGGTTTACTATCTGCAGCCAAACTAAACCACTTTTAACAAGCTTAATCACTTCCTTAAGGCCTAAAGAAGGAAATGTAGTTTATTTTTATTCAATGTGAAGTTTTCTGAGTCATACATGACTTGTTCAGCTGATATAAGATCCTGCAGAACAAATAAGAAGATAATGTTCCTCTTCAACAAAAGTTTGCATACAATTTTTAATTTCCTACAGCTACTGATAGAAAGTTCTGTTTTGTTTGGAACTGTTCTCTGGGGGAAAAGCACAAATTAAATTCAAAATCAATTATTGTTTCAGTTCTTTTAGCTTGTCATAAAATTAAACTTTTAGGTATCACAGTTCAATTTCTTTTTATTTCTCAACTCTTCAACTAACAGAAAGGATGTTTGGGTTTTTAGTCTGTTTATTTTTGTAGATAAACCTGCATTTAAAGGTAATAAAGGTAATGATCCGATGTGTTGGGCTCATCAGGTTTGTTTATAGCTGCCTTCAGAGTGTTTCTGAAAAATTAAAAACAGCTTTTATTTTAAAACTGAACCTGAAAGTAAAGCTATAGCATTCTTTACACCTGCCATCTTTCATATCAGACCTTTAAAATCAGATTCTGCTGAGATGAAGTTGTTAAAAACCCAAAAATACCTTTAAACTCGATCTTGTCAGATTATGTGCCAGGAACGACTCTGATTCATTAAATCACATCAATAAATGACCAAATTTCACGTTTTACAATAAATTCTGTTTTTTAAAATGAAATCACTAAAATCTTAGGCTCCACACCCTCATTATACCAACACAACCTGCAAAAATACACAAATATAGATTCAGTGAAACACAATCTTCTTGCTTTTGTGACAAATAATGAAAGAGTTTTTCTGAAACATCTGCAGCAATAAGCAACACCAAGCAACATGCAGGAGGGCCCCATGTTTGCGTTTTGCCTCGGGTCCAACTTTGCTGCTGCCAGTTCTGAGAAAACAGAACCCGTCTCACCTGCTGACCGTGGTAAAAGACGGCGAGGAGAAACATGGCCATCAGGAGCAATGACGTCTCCTTGGTTCCCAGGAAGTTCCTGATGAAATTAAACAAGAATCCTTCAGTTTGTTGTTTTTTAGTTTAAGTTTAAGGTTATTTAGTATTTTCTGCACAAAGAAAGAAAACATTCTGTTCTGTCCAAAGTCCTATAATGCTAGCACAATCAGATTTATTCAGTTATATATTATAATTTGTTGTTTATCTAAAGAAGCCATCAGGTTGCTTCAAATCTGTCCTTTCCTTCGACATCTAACCAATCCAACGCTCAGACTCACTCTGTGTTGTGATGGACCGTGTCGTAGCGGACGAACAGCGAGGTGTAGAAGGCCTCGGTCAGCAGAGAGTAGATGGCGATCATCACCAGCAGAACCGCCAGCTTCAGCACCGAGTTCAGCCGCAGGAACACGGCGCACGTGACCATCGCCAGCACGCCTGTGAATACAAAATACTGGAAAATATACAAACCGATGGTTAAAATCAGATACAGGAACCATTTAAAGAAGCTGCTAACAAACTGCACTGAGTTACGTCGGAATAACACACGTCAGCTGAATATTAATTAATTGTTCGTTTGCATTTTTGTGTGAAGAGCTGAATATTTTCAAAGTGGTATTCTAGCAAATCAGCCCTTGCAGAGAAAATAGGAAAAAAACAGGTTTGACTAAACAAAAAGAGTCACAGCTCTGGTCTTTTCTACAAAGTGCAGCAGAAATTAATCTTAAAAGTCGGCCACGTGTTTCAAAGCGAACGCTGCAGTTTTCATTATTAATCTGGGCTCAAACTGAAATACTGTCCATGACATCGGGGTCTCTTCTGGTCACAGAAGACACAATCTCACTTTAAACACTAGTAAAATAAACTGACAGTTATTTATAAAGATTTCACACTTAAGTGGTATTAAATCGAATAAATGACAATCCACTGCTCCCTGGCCTCTGATTTTGTTTTTCTGGTTATACAGCAGCTAAAACAATTTTTATTTGCACACAGAGGCTTTTCAGACCTCAGGAGGAAATAAGTTTGATGTATACATGCAGCCATACGTGGCTCAGGCCGAGCTTGGAGCTATAAAACTGCGACCGCCTTATTGGCTCCATCGATCAGCTGCATATTGTGTGAGCAAAATAACATATTGTGGATTTTTTTTCTACGCGACTCTCTGATGGCTCCATCACTCCCTCTGGGTGCGAGCAACTGTCAGGATGTTTAATTCATCACTTTGCCACTGTCTCAAAAGTAAAAAAAAACTAAAAATAAAAAACCCACAACAGATGGACCTGACTGCAGATTTCAGACACCTCATTTAGTTGGTACCTCAGGGTAGAAGCAGATGTCTGGGATGGAGGCGGACTCGTTGTACGTCTGGTTCCTGAAGGTGTTGGACTTATCGAAGTCGCACCACAGCTGGGGGAGACCAACAGGGGGGGATTATTGTTGCTGTGTCAAGACAGACTCATGCTGAATCAGCAGAAAAATGATCCAAAGCCTTTTTAAGGTGTTAACAGGACTTCTCTTGAGTTCATGCACCACTAAAAAACATATTTCCAGCTGGTGTTGGTATCTTGTTGTAGGAAACGTTAGGAAGCATCTGTCCAGTTGTAGAAATATTTTTGAACAGACTAAGTTTGGAGAAATAATAATAATAGTTATAAAATAAAGTTTAATCTAAAAAAATTAAAAAGCTGTTTTATATTTACACCAGTGTTACATAGAAGTTTAACAGTGGATCTGCTGCATCGCTCAGTTCAACGGGATTTTTATTATATCTCTGTCAGATTATCTGTGACATAAATGTTAAATACTCATGTCCAATGTTACTCCAGTCCTTTAGGGGGCGACAAAGAGCAGCTTTATGAACTACTATTTAAAATAAATAGTTTGATGTTTATTTTACCAAGGATTTGAAGCAGTTTGTGTGTCTAACCTTGTCACACTGTGCAAATACAAAAATAACACTTACTATATTGATCATTGCTGCCAGGAAGTTAATCAGTATGGAGACGAAGATGATGACATTTCGCGCAGCATAGGTCTCGTTTAACCAACAGCAAGCTTTCCTCAAAACCAGAGGCAGGCATTTATAATCCTCCGCCGTTGTGACTAGAACCAGGCAGGAATGGAGGATGATGAGGACCGAAAACTGGATCACCATGGTTACCATTCTGCATAAACCAAAACGAGAGACGCAGAATTAGAACAAAGGCCTGAATTTCCAAATTCAACAACAAAAAAAGTACTTTAAAGTGTGCTTCCATTTTAAACATTTTTTTTTAGTCTGTCCCAAACTTGCAAAAGAAAGCAATTTAAATAACTTTTCTCTGGTTCAGATCCTTTTTATTTGAATATTGCAAACACATAAAAGATGCTGGTCCACTCAGGCTTGTAGATCTTTTGGTAAAAACCTTTATGAATTTTCATTTTGTGCGGTTTGAGGCTTGTGGTTAAAGTTTGGTTGCTTGTTCAACTTTATGTGTGAATCCCTTCAGGTCGTCCTTTAGCAGGATTTGTCCCGACCTCGTTCCCTCAGAACCTCGTGTTCTCACAAACTCTCAGAGGTTAGTCAGTAAGACGAATGTGGATGAAAGACAGCAAAGCATGAATTAAAAAACTGCTGGTGTGCAGATTCGTTGGGGTCACCTGCAAAGGTGGCGCGATTTGGAGCTCCTTACCTGGCAGAGGGAAGCAGGCTTTGAATGGTGGTGATGAAGATGAGCACAATGAAGGCGCAAACCAGGTTGGACTTGAACACCTCGTCCCTCATCTGTGAGTACTGTGCAGAGACAGGAAGAAAACCACAAAGAAAAAGAAAGGAGGAGGCAGAGCAGGTGAGGGGAAGATGGAGAAACAAAGTTTTCAGACAAACATGAGGACAGAACAGATCTGAAACACATGGATGCACTGCCACAGACTCATGCGACGGTTCAACCACAAGCGTTAGAGAGAGACAGGAGCTGGTGGGTTTACTGTGGGGTCCTGGGGAAGGTGCAGGAGCCGACAAGCACAAAGCTAGCTGTTAGCATTTAGCTACACATTAGCTGAGACGCCGACAGAGACAAAATCAGTAGTGAAGTTAAACCTAACAAACTAACTAATATTAAAACTAGAAAAATGCTTTTTTCTTTCTTTTTTTTCAGTGCCAGTTTCATAAAAAATGATTATTCTGAAGCTAACCCTCTCCTATTTGTGTTAAACATGAAACCTTTTCATTTTGGTTTATTTAATTGAATATGTTTCCCAATTTACACACAAACACATCAATTAGGATTAGAGTGTACTAATCAATGCTCGTTAGCAAGGTAAGCTATGTCTTTGTGTTCAGGTCTTTTGAAAATTATTCTTTTAGTTTTAGGGGTCAGGCATAAAGACTAATCTGTTGAATTTACACTAGCTGTTCCACTCAGCTAAGCTGAGATAACTAGGCTTGTGGCTGGTAGTTGTGTGCCAAAGCACGACTCTCGACACTCAGAAACTCCTGAAACTGAGACCAGTTTCAAACCTTCTGTCCCGTTTGACACCCGCTGCTCCAACCTCACTGTCTCTTTCTCAAAGGGTGCTGGGAAATTAGCAAGAGGATGCTTCAACTTTGGTCACAAGATTGGCAAAAAAAAAGGAAAAATAACAGATGAAGGCCAACACCAGATCACTGCACATTTACTGAGGAGGTTTAAAGGTAAAGAAGAAGAATAAATAAACCAATAAGGGACTTGGAAAAGGGTTTAAAAATGGTGGATAAACTCAAGAAAAAACACAAGTAGGAAAGGAGGGTTGGCATGAGGGGCAACTTAAAGATGAAAAAAATGAGCTAAAAAGCCTTAAATCTAATTTTAAAACTACAAGTTTCACTGCATTCAGCAAAGAAAGGGAGCACCTAAACACATTCCTAAAACTGAGTTTTTCACTTAATTCATGAAAAATAACACAACAGCACTAATTAATCATTTATTTAAATGCTATGAGCTTCTTCTGCTGCTTTGTTGCAAAAAATCTTTTTCAGGTTCAGAGGCCAAACCTGTAGTTTATCCTTAAAACAACTTTTTATTTATTTTATGGATGATCTAATATCATTAGTAAAACATTTGACTAATTAAATTAGATTAACTTTAAATGTCTAAGTTAGCTACCTGGTCAGAAGTTAAACCGTCTATTAAAAATATACTCAGTTTTCTTATTTAAACTTTTAAAAATTGCTTATCTTTTTTAGCTGCATTTAAGATTCAACAAACTCTTAAAGGTAAATATTTTTGGGATGTAGAAGTTTGTTTCTTCAGGGAATGCAGTGTGATCAAGTTAAAACCAGAAAACTTTAAAAACTTCATCAACAAAACTGTCCAAAAGTTTGTGGCCGACTTTTAGTCATCATGAGTAAACTGACGGAGGCTCTGTGTTTTAGGCAAAACAAACCAGTGATGCCAACAAAACAGATGTGTTTATGTTGTAAGATGACACAGGAGTCATAGTTAACTTTGTTTGATATGTTTAATATCAGTAAAAGCTGTAGTTTAAATGTAATTATGTAAATCAAATGATTTTATGACATGGTAATTTTAGAAGGTGTCGTAAATTCAAAGCAAAAATTCAAAATTGACTTTAGGAGAACTTCTGTTATCCTTAAAGCTCATAATTCATGGTGTTGTGACTGTTAGCGACAAAGTGGCATTCATGAGGGATTCTTCCAAGTGTCCTGCAGGATTTCTTAGTTTCCTCCTAAGTTACAGGACAAAATTTGGACATGCGTGAACAATCTGCAGCACTAACTCTGAACCCAAACAGTCTGCAGGTTTCTGGAACTTGGCGGTGTCATGATTTGTCGCTCACGTCTTATGTTTTGTTTTCCTCTTGTGTCTCTCTATAGATCCCGTGTCTCTAGCTACTCTAGCTGTGTCCTGTCTCTCCCTCCTCGTCGGTACATTGTCTCATGTTGTCTCATGATCCTATGTCAAGTCCCATCCTAGTCCTCCCGAGCCAGTCTGTTGTTTCCTAACCTGTCTTTTTCTGAGCCGTGTCTGGATTATAGGTTTTGTTCTGTGAGTTCTGTGATTTTTGGTCAGTGCTTTTGTTTATCTTAGTTTTTCCTCTGCGGAGTGATTTTTGGTTCCTGTATTCTTTCCTCCTTCGGGAGCGCCTTGTTTTTTGAGCTGCCACGTCAGCAAATGATTTTCATTAAACCTGTTTCTTGTACCCAAATGCCTGCTCTTGCCTTGGCCTCCAGACAATTATGCTGTCAAACAACCCGTTCCTCTGACAGGCGGAAAGAGCAGGAAATGTGAAACTGTCGTAGCTGCTGTTAACGAGTGTGGAGCTCGTTTTAACTTGTAAATGAATAATTTTGCAATAAGATGATTATTTTACCATTTACTTTGACTTTTATTTGATTAGGTTTGTTCAGAAGTTTGTGAATAAATATTTGACTGAAACACTGAATGGAATAATTGAACAAATACAGATGGCACACTCAAGACTCCATATCCTTCTTAACACTAGATTTATAAGTACCTTTAGCTTACTCATGAAAAAATACAGAAAATGATTGTCATGGTTTTGCTTCTGGGAGTTGCTCAAAAAGATATGAGGAAGGAGAGAGAAAAAGAAAATGAAACAGTTGTCTGTCTAAAACCCCAGCTACCTTCTCTTCCAGGCTGGAGTCTTTAAACATCAGTGAGAAAGGCTTGATATGCTCTCTTCTCAACTTATCGCCACTCCGTAAGTCGATGGCGCTCTCTATTCGCTTGTTAATTTCCTCAGGACCAGAGTGGACATGCAAAGCTTGTGCAAGATGGTTTGGAAGCAGATTTATCGAATTTCTCGTTAGGGCAGCCAGAGTCTAGAGGGAAAGCACATGCACATAAAATGAACCTGCTTATCCCCCTTTTGTTTCATTCAGGTTACAAATGAAAAAGAAGAACAGACACACAGTTTGTTACGCACACACGTACAAAAATAAATTTAAAGAAAACAATTACATTTTAAAAGAGACAAAAAAGGGAAGACCAAAATGCAACATTTGCTATCAGACATACAGCTCAGAGCAAGTCATGCACGTCTCATTCTGTCTGGCAGCTCTGCTGTTAGTGGTGACAAACACTGGAAGAAAAGCTGAGAGTCATATGCACGACTGTGGATGGAGGTGAAAGAGCTCAGGGTTAAAAGAACAAAAATGAAATGCATAAAACATGAATCAATATAACAGCTAAACAGACAGGTTCTGCTGCAAAACAAGTATGAAAACTGTCATGAAATATATTTTACACATATTGCATTTTCAACCAGGAAAAACGATGCATTGATGGTCGTCACCTTTTATTAATTGGAAAATAAAAAGCAGCAGAAATGATAAAAAATATCACTGTTCTTTTTTTCAGAATTTAAAGGCCCAAGTGTCAAACTAAGATGCTTTGAATGTTTTGTTTCTGCTGAATCATGGCAGAGAGCTGCAGATCTGCAGCTGTTAAAGACATAAAGCGACGATGGAGATGTTAAGAAGTTCAATTCATCTCCCGGAGCAAGAGAACCTCTCGCCTCATCAGGTTTAACTCAGGAGATCCATCACACTCAAAGACATCATTAAAACTTCATTTTCACACCCGTGTGTGCCATGAACAGATGTTTGCTGATCTTTCCTGCCCATCAGGTCTGTTCTCACAGCGATGTCACCGCAGATAATAAATGACTCAGTTTGATCAATAAAGCCTGAAGAGTCATCAGTATTTTCACATCTCCAGGTTTTAAAACCTGCAGACGTTAAAGGACTGTTTGCAGCTCACCTGTTCACCCAAAGGACACTTTTCCATCTTAAACTATCTACAGCAAGAGATGAAAGAGAAATGTATGTTTACAGAAAGCAGCGAGAGACAAAAGTTAGAGACTGATTTGTTAAAGCTAAAATTAGAGCTAAAAACAGACAACCAAACCAAAAGCTAAAAATCTTGCTAACAGAGACACATGCAATGTCATCACGGTTGGTCCACCATGTTTTAGCCAAACAGCTCCTTAACTTCTGAATAAATAGTTTATAGAGACCTGAATGTGAACTCAGCAGAACAACCCATGAATAAAAACATGAGACCTACATGTCAAATGATTAACATATCTGAGACACGCGAGGCTAATTATACCACAGACAGAACTCATGGCTGCTAAAGATGCATCTGAATCATTCATCTGAACAGAATGGTAGAGATCTGCTGCTTGTGTCAACATCCCATAATAAAAACTCTGTTCAGGTTATGGACATGATTTAACACAGATCTAGATTTTAAAAAGTTGCCTCTGAACCCAATTAAGAGGATATATTGGCAAGAATTGCATGATACAATACAAATCACATCAGTGGGGTTACAATATGATACACTGCAATACTGTAAGCAAAGCGATATATGGACATTTTTTTCTCCAAAAGATTCTAACTTCAAAAAGCCCAGCTCAAACTAAGGTCATTCTACTCTCAGGCTCCTCAGGAGTGGAGAAGCTAAATGTCTGCTGCCAACTAGCAGCCAGAGGCTAAACTATAACAAAAATGAACTGCTAGCAGGAAAGTTTGCATTTTAAGCCTTAATTAAAAAATCAATAAAGTGCTCCTGAGTATCAATACGTTATCAGGAAATAAAATATTGTTTTAATGTAGTGCATCAATATTTTCTGACACCCTTAGACCCAACCGTGTTTTTAAAAAAATCTTCAAAATAAAAAAAAAAGAATTCAAACTCTGAAAAATGGCTAAAAAGAAAATCAGTTTCAGGATAAAGATGATATAATTTTACAGCATTAAAAGGGAATTTCAGCTCTTTTGACAATTTGTATATAAAAAGATTCCATATTGGTATTTATTTTATTCCTCCAAAAACACAGTAAACTTACTCTGTTAGTCTTCTCCTTTAATGCTACTTGTAACGGTAATTTAGGCTTTCATAGATTTTGCTAATATCTGCTTTCATGAATAATTCTGTTAATTTTAGCTTTAAGCCATGACATTGCTAATTGTAGCTTTAAGCTATGCTTTTGCTCATTTTAGCATTTAGTTTTGATTTATCTCATTTTTTCTTTTAGATCGGATATATTCAGATTTAAGTCATGGTTTTGCTAATTTTAGTCTTAACTTTTGGATTTCACCTTTTGGCAACATCTTTGCTCATTTGAGCTTTTGATCATTTTAACCTTTAGTTACAGTTTACTCATTTTAGTTACAATTTTGCTGATTTTAGCTGCTGTTTTGCTTGTTTCGTGCTGGAAACGATGCTGACGCATGCTGCTGGTAAAAAGGCGAAGTGAAGCTGCGTTGCTGGCAGCCTGATGTGGTGGAGTCGTGTCTGAGTGTTTCACACGTGTGACGAATTAACTGATACTTATGAGGCCGGAAGCGTAATTTGCTGCAGAAAGTCTTCCTTCTTCAAAGCCTGCCGTGCAAGCTGTAATGTAAACATCAGACGGGCCTCGGGGCAGAACAGGATCTGCACCAGGAAACAGTGAAATAAGCTGACATTAACCGCTGTTAAACACCCATCAGCAGCACAGATTGAAGGTATGCATATCGCCCACTTTCATAGCAGAGTTCTAGGCTGAGATCATGTTTTGTTGCAGCCGTTTTGGTGAACCCGCTTCTCTTTTTTTCCATGTTTCCTGAGCAGAGCTGTGATGAAATGTGAAGAAGCCATTTTTTGTCACCGCAGAGCACCTGAGTAACAGGGTCTTTCTGCTGGCGCAGCCTCAACGGTAACGTGCATCACCGAGGTGCACAACGAAGCATGAAAGGACTATAGACAGAGAACTGCACGTCCCCGGGCGGGGTGGGGGGACTCCTGTGTCCTGCTGCAGACCAGTCCTCTGGATGTTTCTAGGCAGTCTCATGTAGATGAAGACTTCAAGTTTAAATAATGGCCTTTTTATATTGCACTTCATGATGAGAAACACGCTTCATTCAGACTCTGGTATTATTTCTACTCATGTTCTTTCCTGCATGAAGGAGTTTATAGTTGACAAGAGGTGTTTATTACTTTAACCTAAAATCAAGTTTAAAAACTCAAATTGCTCCATCTGTCACAGTTTTTTTCTTTTATTTACCTACAGAAGGGCGACACAGTGGCTTAGTTGGTAGAGCAATAAGGTCGCCGGATCGAATCTCGGCTGGGGACATTTCTGGGTAGAGTTTACATGTTCTCTCCGTGCATGTGTGGGTTTTCTCTGGGTACTCCGGTTTCCGCCCACAGACCAAAAACATAACTGTTAGGCTAACTGCTAACTAGGTGTGAGTGAGAAGAGTGAATGGTTGTTTGTCTCGTTTGTCTCTATGTGTCCCTGTGATGGACTTGCAACCTGTCCAGGGTGTGCCTTGCTCTGTGACTGCTGGATATGGGCACCATTGACCCCCGTGACCCTGAAAGGAAGAAGCGGGTAACAGATAATGGATGGATGGATGGATTTACCTATAGAGTTAAAATGATTACTTTGGTATGACTTTGGTTGTTGGATCTATCACTGAATACGTAAAAAAAAAAAAAGAAAAAGACTCTTTGTTTCTGCAGGATTCAGTGGTGCTCATTATGTCCTCTTTCCCTGTGACCTTTTTTTTGGAGAAAAGAGGCTTCCTCTTGTAACTTCTTTAAACAAACATTTCAGACCTTCCATTAAAATCTGTCTCTAAATATCCACTCCTCTAAGGATTGATAGCTGTTGTAACTGTTTTGACTTTGGAGGGTTTGAAATGATCTTTGAGTCTTCACAGACTGATGGGCAGCAACAGTTGCTTCTCTAAAGTTATGTTTCTGCTGTGGCGTTGTGTCAACACACACCTGTCCTCCATATTACATTCTGTCCACGTCTTCCTGCAGATGTCATGATGTAAGGACCATTTTTTCTTGCTGCTTGTCTCCAGAACTCCCCTAACATTACTAACATTTCCAGATTATTGCTTCATAACCATTAGCTGCCTTCTGAGTCTGACTCAGACACAAACCCCCACATTTCACTTTGACCTCAATCCAGTGAAGCTGAAAACTGAATCAGACCAGAACAGGATGAGGAGGCGGCGACCCAGAGGACAGAAAGCTGCTGAGGAGAGGAAACTTCAGCTCCGAGCGGAAACATAAAAGACACTTCAGAGCTCCTCACAGAAGCCTTTGATATGCAAAGAGGTGCTTTGTGATACGGCTGATCTGACAGGCATTCAGCATGCCAGAAACAAAGAAGTGGCACTTTTCAGAAATAACATTCCTCTAAATCAAAACACACAGTCACATCAAATGCTGCTCTGAGAGAGCCGCTGCAGCCGACGGGATCAACGAAAGGTTTGCTGTTAACTCGCAAAGACACTGTGATAAACAAAAGACACAAAGATTGGCCAGAAACTGCAAATCTGTTCAGATACTTAAACCCAGAAACATCTGAATCATTCCAATAAAGACCAGAACAGTGGAGCAGAAACTCAAACAGCCAATAAAAAAAAAAACTAGAAGCTTCTGAAAGCAAATGACCTGGAAAAAACTAAAGTAGCACAACTACATCTTAAAGATAAAATGGCCAAAATAATTAAAACAGTACAAAGCATCCAAAAATAGAATAAACTAAAAACAGGACAACTTATAAAACAAATCACTCAAATAGGCTTATTTTTATTTCTAAAGTCAATCAAACAATAAAGCTGGTGGTGCTGCTAGAGAAGGTCCAAGTAAGACACAGTGGATTGAAAAATAAATCATTCTGCAGACAAAGTGGCAAGACTAGAAGTTTCCTGACTTACAGGAATACATTAAATATTAACTTGTTTTTAAGAAAAAGGATCAATAAAAAAATCAAACTCAAATCAAACCCTAAAAATGTCAACATGATGCCTCTGGAACAAAAGATGAATGAAGACAAAAACAAGGAGGATGTTTGAACACAATCTGAAGCTCATCATCCTCTGAGACACACACACACACGCTGATGCGTTACCATAGTAACACCGTCTCTACACAGAACGACGTCCCCTTGTTTCAAAAAAGACAAAAACAAAAGGGACAAAACAACGAACAAACAGGCAGGACAGCCATAAACATCCCATGCACTGCAAAAACAAAACAACAACATAAATAAATGCCCATCTTCTCCAACAGTGTCATCCTGCAGCAAAGTTTTTATAGAACAATTTGTTACAGATTATTTTCACTAAAACTTATCCAGATTGAGGCATAAATTGTCAGGATCTGTTCACCGTGTGTCTCTGTGTCTGAGTGTATGTGTGTCTGTTGGTCCACATGTTTTAGCCCCAGGCCTGTGTCGCTTGTCTCTTGTGTTTGTATTTGTTGGCTTTCTGTGTTTCCTCTCTCTGCCTCCCTGCCTGTTCATTGCTCACACCTGTCCACAGTTTGTAATCAG
>JAVKLF010000064.1:297549-309633 GCA_034783495.1 Millerichthys robustus | reverse complement strand
GTCATTGTTTTTAAATTGTTTTTAGTGTTTTATCATATGTATTAATTGTTTTTATCTTGTAACCAGGTGGTTATGTACTGCAAATTTTTTTGCCCAGGTCCCTCTTGAAAATGAGATCCAGATCTCAATGTTTTTTTTTTTTTACCTGGTTAAATAAAGGAAAAAATAAAAAATAAAAAATTGATTCCTTAAGAAACACGATGGATGTAAGATTATAATCCACAGCAGACATTGCAGCTAAGATAACGATTAACTTCAATGTTTTGCTCTCACAGTTTGTTCCTAAGGAATTTTTTTTTACAAATAAATAATAAACAAAGAAACTTTTTTTGTGCAGCATCTGAGCACAAGCTGCTCTGTTGTTTTCTAACAACAATAGTCTGAATGCTGAGTCAGGATATGAATGCTGAGTCAGCATTCAGACTGTTCTCCTGGTTTTTATGTTTCTAACTACGTCTGTAGACTTTCTGCTGTTGTCTTGGATCTGAAAGTTCAGCTCATTCAGGCTTTTAGTTTTGTAACTTTTATACTTTCAAAATATTTAACATGATTGATAAATAATATAATAATAAATTTTCCTCATTTAAATTTAGAATAATTCTATCAAAAACTGTTTTCTTCAGATCTATTCTTTGTCTGCTTCAGCTACTTTGAGCTTACAGTATTTGGGTTTTTTAACTCATTTTTCTATGTTCAGCTTTAACCTAGTGTTGCATCTTTTGATACTTAGCTTATTTTAGCTTCTATTTTCCCTTTTGTGGCAATTAACTTTTAGCTGGCCCTTTGCTAGCTTTGAGCTTGTGTTTGCTACCTTCATCTGCTTTGGATTTTAGCAAGCTATTTTTTTTTTAGCTCTTAAGTATTTTTAGTGGCTTTTGCCACTTTTAGCTTTTTGCTGGCTTTTTGCTGTTTTAGGTTTGACCTCATGTTATGCTACGTTTGGTTGGTTGGTATTTTATGAGTTTTATAGCTTTGAGCTATTTATCATCTACTTTTAGCTTTTAGATTTTTTTCTCAGGCTCGAGCTGATATAAAGCTGTTGTTTGGGTTCAGCTCAGGTCTCCTGCAGCTAAAACCAGAGCAGTGTTCGCTCAGACCGCTGTTTGAAGCTGAAGTTGTTTCAGAAAATATGTTTTTATAGAACATTATCAGAATCAGATTCAATATTTATTCCTAAACCACACAGGAAATGGAAAAGCTTTTATCGTTGAATCAAACGTTTTATAGATCGGTTATAAAACTATGTACTCAGCTGCCAGCAGCCACTTTAAAGCTGTTGACCTTTGACCTTTCAGAGGGACGGCTGGGCACTTACAGTTTGAGAAAAGCTGGGAAATCCCCTCTCAGCTGGGGGTGGGGGGGGGGGGGTGTGTCAGGTCAGACTGAGGCATGATGGGATACGGTCTGACAGCAGTGAGCGCGGAACTGGCAGAGTCCGGGTGTGAGGATCAGGACCGGAGGAACATGAGTTTAGTGACCTAAAGTCTTTTTTAATAAAAGAAAAAGCTATTTATAAGATGCACCTGTAGGGGGCGCAGAACCTGTTTGTCACACGTCCTGCTTGTCAGTGTGCGTGTGCGCGTGCGCGCACGGACAGCTCCTGGTGCTGAAACCTCAGCAGCTGAAGAAAAAAAGCTGCTGACACAAACTAACTGTCAGATTTTATCATTGAACAAACTCCATCCATCCAAAACGATTTTGTCTGTTTTGTTTTGTTTGTTTTACTCAATTATTTGGTTTTTTTGTTTGTTTTTTTACAGATTCAATAAAAAATAGATCGGTTTCTTTAAACGTCTGCGACACAAAGAGAGTTTAAACTTATTTTCACAGATTTTGGAAATAAATTTGACAGATCTGTCTGAAACTTCCATCAGACTGCAGTTGACAGTAAGCAGACCGAACCAGGGTTCGGACGGAAGCGGGTCTGACCTGGTTGGTGGAGAGCTGCGCGCTCTCAGAGACCAGCAGCTGGACCAGGACGTGCAGACCGGAGGTAAAGAGGCCTGCCAGGATGGCCCAGGTGAGCGGCAGCGGCAGCATGCTGTAGGTGGCAAACAGGGTGAAGAGGACGTAGCCCACCCCGTCCCCCAGCAGCCCGTAGCCCAGTCCGGTTGCCAGGATCTGCGTGGCCATGGCCACCCAGGTCACCACGCCGCTGTACTGCAGGTAGCTGTGCGACGTGGTGTCCTTCCGGACCACCACTAAGGCACAAATCACCACCTCGATGCCCGTGAAGAAGCCCAGCAGCGTCCCTTTGATGGGGTCCATGGGGGAGGAGGCCAGGGTGAGGTGCAGCACCAGCAGGGTGAGCTTCGTCACCACGTCCAGGATGTTCATCACCACCACGGATTTCCGCCTCTGGCCCAGGAAGTACCGCTGGTACAGCCGCTCCAGGTCCCGGGACTTGAAGGCGTTCCTCAAGGTGGGGAAGATGACCCCCCGGTACGTGTACCCCCAGTTCAGGAAGAAGTCCGAGTTGCTGGGCGCGCAGTCCAGCTGCAGGAAGCCCAGGTCGCTGCTTGCGCGCTCCGGGAACACCTTTGTCCCGCCGTTGTTGTGCCGGTCCCCCACCGACGACCGGCCCGCCGACTGCTTCCGCTCGCCCTGGATGGGGTCGAAGTGGTCGTCTTTGAGCCCCCCCTGCTCGTGGATGAAGCGCTGCTCGGTGATGTGACGCACAGCGGTCTGCCATAGCAGCCGTTTGGGGCGCGCGCTGCCGCTGCTGGTGCTGTTGTTGCTGCTGCTGGGGGTCTTGTTGATGGTATACAGATCCTCGCTCGCGCTGGAGCACCGGACCTCGGACAGCTCCATCCCCGCCCCCCCCTGCTGCTGGTTCTGGTCTGAGCGCTCGGTTCAGTTCGCGGTCCCCCTCCCTTCCTGTCGGATCAACGGCTTTGGGAAAGCGACGTCCTCTCGTGCGCATTGGACCGAGGGCGCGCGCTTTTTCCCCGGGTTGTAGCGAGAGTGGCACAAGATGACGCGCGGCTGGAGGTCATGGTCCGACTTCCAGACCGAAACAGAGACCTAAACGAGAGGAAAAACAGGTCCCGGATCAGCCGTCATGCTTTGGGTTCTGGTGTTTCCAGGCAGCACCGCGCGCCAGCAGCACACACCATCAGGGTGTCAGAGAGTCGGGGTCCGGGGAGAACCAGGCGGAGGTCTGGGGCGGGGGGGAGCAGACAAAAACCCCAAACGGTGCGTCGCAGGATCCGGTTATTCGGAGTTTTTTTTTAATTCATGCAGCAAACAGAACCACAGATACAAATTCAGTCCGCTCCTGCAGGATTCCCAGAAAACACCCAAGAAAATAAACAAATAATCCGGATAAACCAGAATCTGGTCTCACAGCAGAGAAAATACAACAACTTGTCTCGGCGCATCAAGATCCGGGATCAGCGTCGAGCGCGCGAACCCCCCATGGCGGGTCCACATCTCCCTGCGCTCCGATGCAACACCTGTCCGTGTGGCGGGAAACAAAAAAAGGCGTCAGAATCCTCTGCCTCCTTCGGCCGCGTGCGTCTCCGAGCTGCACGCGAGTGCTCCCGTTTCTTCCTCTCCTCCTCCTCCTCGATGGATGCAGGCGGAGCAGCCGCGTGGAGCTGAGCCGAACCCGGCTGGTCAGTGGAGGCACGAGCGGTTTGACGTCATCTCTGTGTCTGCGCCTGTTTCTGCCGCCCCCCCGCCCCCCCCCCCCCCCCCCCCCCCCCCCCCATACACACACACACTTCTTCTTCACCGCCTGTGTCATCCCACGCTCTTCATCTCATCCTTTTGTCCTCTTCTCCCCCTCCTTCCCGCCTGCCTTTGTTTCTTCACTGCAGCTTCTGACCTCAGATCTGATTCTGGAGGTTTTGACCGAGATTCTGGTCCAGATCAGATGAGATCTGCTTCACAACAGGAAGATGATCTTTAACAATCTGATTATTCTGCAGCAACTTTTCATTCTGAAGCTGCAGATAGAAAAACCTCCTCACTTAATTCTGCTTTTTAAAAATTTTACTTTATTTAAAAGAAGTTCTCCAAACCTGTCTGGCGTGTTCAGGGTTCATGGACCCAACCAGGAGGTCCCCAAAACCCACTACACCTGCATCAGGTCAGGTCAGAGTTCACAATTCAACAAGAAGAAAGAGACCAAAATGGCTTCTGAGTAAAAAAAGAACCTGAAAACTGAGAGGACCAACAAGACCTGGACCCACTAACTGACAGAACCACTAATTCTGATCTACTAGAAAACTCTGAAGCATGTGTCAAACTGAAGGCCCTCCTGCCACGATGTGGCCTGTGAGAGCTTCAAACATGTATTAATGTTTTCAAATAAGCTGCTTTAAAGCCAGCATTAACCATAAACTGCGTCTCCCAGAATGCATGTGGAATATTTTACCCACAAACTGACAGACCACTACGTAGAGAGTTTAGGTCTAAAAAGCCCCAGTTCTACTGGGAAATGGGCTTTTCCCACTTGTAAATTTAAACAGGAACCAGTGAACCCTGTGGGACAATTCAGCAGCTGAAGTAAAACTCCCTTACTTAGAATATTTTTACTGTTTATTCAACATTAAGTCTGTGGTACACGTAGTACTTTTCAGTTGTTTCTAAGAGGACGTGTTAAAACGCTGTTTCTGTGCAGGAAGCACCACGTACATCTCAGTTAGTGTTTGTTAGCGCTGCTCAAGAACGGGACGTTAGTCAAAATTAAACAGAAAACATTCAAGTTAAATAACAGCTGGCCCTTTGAGGGCCACCATTATGCTCTTGTGGCCCACGATGAAAATGGGTTGGACACCCCTGGCCTAAAGTATTCATCGATTTCCTGCTGAGCCAACAGGTCCAGGAGGGGAACCGTGACCTTCCTCTTCCCCAGGGACACCCTCCAGCTCCTGCAGGTTAGGATTTCCCAGGACAGAATCCGTTTAAAGGGTTCTAGGTCCGCTCCAGGGTCTTGGAGGTAGCCCAGGAGGGAACCTCCACATGTGCACCTCCTCCAAGTTAGGGTGTGGTTCTCCAGAGACAGCAGGATCCTGTGTCCCCGAGACCTCTTGTACATCATTTAAAACAGACTCTTCTCATCAGTTTTAATCCACACAGCTTCTGGACCCTAGTTCTAATTCTGTTTCTTGAGGCAGAGCTTCATGTCTGCAGCTTTATTTCTCACTGTAAATGTTTGTGATTAAATTTAGTTCTTCCTGCAGCCAGCCAGACCCCTCTGAGCTGAAGATGTGAACAAAATGTGGAGTGATGGAGCTTAACATGAAGCTCGCGGGCCTTTTCACGTTTATCATGCAAAGTTCTAAATCACCAGGCGAGGAGAAAAACACTCCCCAGAGACGTTTTTAACAATCATATCTCCTGCCACAGCAATGTTGGTTAAAACCAAATGATTCAAGTTGCCCCAAAACAGGAAGAAAAACTGGAGATGAGCTTCCATCCTCCCTGCTGTGAGTCTTGCCCCAGTTTTCTCTTATCCGTGAGAAGCAGAGCCGAGGCCAGTCAGAGCTTGCCGGACCCAGATTAGACGGGGAAATAACTCCCCTCTAAACCCGCAGGATCTGTTAGACCCCCACGCCTCGTTGATATTCAAGCTATTTTTACCTCCTTTCTTCGGCTCGCCGTATCTCTGCAGAAGCTCCTCATCCTGATTCCCAGAAGAAAGGAGAATTACAGAAACCCCTCCCTGAGATAAGTCTCACCAAAACGCCGCAAGGAGCTGGGTAGAGTCTACTCTTATCCAACCTGCCCTTTACCCGGCCTGAAAACTGGGACATCGAAGCCGAAGGCAGGGGTGGGAGGCTGAGATGGGTTTTTAAATGAACCGGACCGAAGGTTCTTCTCAGGAGATAAACTCAATGTAAGATAACAGACAGAAAAACAGGGAAATGTTAACAAGAAGCTCAAATTATAGAGCAAAAACAAAGAACCAATTATTATTATTCATTTATCATCATCATCAACCAAAAACCTTCAGCAAGACAGGCAAGGACAGGGTCCAGGGGGAGGATTTTAGCTACAAACAGCATCATAAATCTTGATAATTTTAGCTTTCAGCTACCAACTCAGCATCTAGACAATAATTCTGTTTCAGTATTGATGAATCAGCACCTTAAAGATTAATGTTAATCGTTACTCCCCAAACATCCACTTTGTTAAAACTGGAGATATTTTTTGATCTTCGGCTGTTTGCAGCAGTAAGAAGGTGCTCCGTGGATTATCAGGAGTAATCAAATGCTATTTCTAGAAACACAATTGCTGTTTTTTTAGTGTGTCCCTCAGCTCGGAGCACTCAATCACTAAATTAAATCAATATGCAGAAAGCTTTAAACCACGGTTCACTGAATATAATCACTTATGAAAGCTGCTTGTTTTTTTTATCTGCTCATGTTCATAAACACAGACTAGTTTGTAAATTGTAGTTTTCACAAGATTTTTTCAGCTTAGTTTGTCTAAAACAGTGGAAAAGACTGCCAGTCAGCCAACGGGGTGGGGGTGGGGGGAGAAAGACGGTTAAATAAAGGGATAAAGGGTAATATTTAGACAGAAGAGCTGCAGGGTGAGAAGGGAGACAAGCTTTTATTCAGGTGAACAATCATCAAGTGTGAGGAAACTGATTTCTCTTCGCTCCCCGCAGAGGTACGCTTCAGATCAGGTTTGGGTTTTCATTTGTTATGGAGTGAAGTAAAATAAAAATTTAGGAGTCCTCCTCCTCCTCCTGTCAACAGCAGCTGAGTTCGTTGGACGTGAGCAATGCTGCGCAGAAACCTGAATTCAATTCCTAGTTGTAACCGCGTTATCTGCTTGCAGGCCTCGGCAAGAATCATGTTAATCTCAACATCTGTTGGTCCAACTCTGCCCTGCCATTATCGGACCGGATCAGCTGCCTCAGTCCAGGAGTCGGACCTCGTTTACCCCGACGTCTTCGTGGGTACAGAAACACACAGGAGGTTCTAGTCTCTTTGGATCTTCATGCAGGAGAAACCACTTGTTTGTGGAAAGACCTTAATAACCCTCTGGAGGGAGGGGAGGGAGACTGATTTGCAGTTTTAGATCACAACAAACGATTCAGCTCACACTTTACCAGCTTATAACTCTGAAAAAAACACTTTAAATTTTAATTTATAACCTAGAAGAAATGTTATATCCATCTTATAAAATCTCACTCACTTGAGGATGTGATGGAGATGACCCTCAGCTACTATCACGCCAAAGTTTAGCTCAGTATTTGTAAAACCAACTGAGTTGTGGACATTTATGATTCATTTTAGTCGCCAAGTTAATCCATCATCAGTAAAACAGATTAAACATAACATTTTTGTCTCTTAGACCCAACAAAGACTTGGTCTTGCACAGAACTGGTTTTGGTTCCGAAGTCAGTGCTTCAATGTTCAGAACCACAAACAGACCAGAGCAAACCTGGAGGCCAGTGACCCTAAAGGACCAGGACAGGACTCCTCTGCTATAAGCTAACACTGTAACCACTTTGGATAGGAAATATAGCTTCATAATTTTAGCTTTCAGCTTCTGTTTTGCTTTTTTAGCCTTTGGCTTCTGTTTGCTCTTTGTAGCATTTACCTGTTTTTGCTAGTTTTATCTTTTAGCTACTATTTTGTTGAGCTTGCATTTTAGCCAATGTATTTCTGCTTTTAACTTTTAGCTATTGTTAGGCTGGTTGTAACTTAGCTACAAGTAACAATAGTCCAATATTTTAAACTTACAGCTACTGTTTTGCTCATTGTAGCATTTAACTACTGTTGTGCTGATCTTAGCTTTCAGCTACTTCCTTGGTGATTTTAGCAGGAACCACTTTTGTAGAAAAAAATGACCAAAATTTCCTCTCAATTGCAAGGGTTCTCTGTCTTCTGTGTGTGTGTGTGTGTGTGTGTGCGTGCGTGCGTGTGTGTGTGTGAGTGTGTGTGTGAGAGAGAGAGACTCCTGCTCCAGGTGCTGACAGGATGCAGTTTGTATCTGAAAGATCAGAAGCAAGTGAGGAAATGAGAGAAGCTGCAGAAGTGTTATCATCTCTCTCTCTCTCTCTCTCTCTCTCTCTCTCTCTCTCTCTCACACACACACACACCTCCTCACGTCACCGCAGAGGAGGCAACGTCAGCTACAGGAGGTGAGTCATACCTGTGTGTCCCGTACCTCAGTGAGGAGGTGAAGCTGTGACAACATGATGTTTGAGACACAGTAACGTTTTTTAAACAGGTTTAGTAAGAAATAAAACAAAAAACACAAAGCTAGCAATAAAAATAATCATCTATGGATATACTAGTCTCCACATTCACTCTGACACTTTCTGTCTGTAGATGTTTTAACACATCAGTTATTTAACTAAAGAGCTTCCTCCTGATGGATCTTTAGATTCAGTAGTCACAGGGTTTCAAGGGGAGACCCCATTGGAAGTCTAATACCTTAACCACTCGGCCATCACAGCTGATCATCACAGATGCTAACGATCAAATCCTTGTGCATGGCTCACCTGGACTGGAGGACACGATGCCAGGACGTCCAACACCTTCAGCCTCTGAATTAAGTATGAGCTAAATCTGCATGTAGGAAGAAAAATGATGATTAAACAGATCAAAACCATTTATTCTCTCTGATAATAAAAAACAGAAGGTTTTAGTCTCAAGTAGCTGGATGCCAAACCTAAAGTTTAATACTGATCATCTGTGATGGCCGAGTGTTTAAGGCGTTGGTTTTGAAATCCAATGGGGTCTCCCCTCGCACATCCAAACCCTGCTCAGAGCGTCTGAATCTGTTCAATTTAAAAGTTTAGTCTTGTTTCTTCGGCGTTTAATAAGTATGGTACGCTGTTCCAGGATCTTAAGGCGCAGTCGTGGAGAGGTCGGGTTACGTAGTACTGTTGGCATCTTCGGACTCTGAGTTGGAGCCCTTCCAGGTTGGATGGAGGTGAGTAACTTTTGGTATTTGAATGAGTCGAGTCGACAGTCCAACCCTCAGCTGTGGTCATGAGGTTTAGATCAGGACCCAATGAACCAGATCCTGGATCCAAGTGGCTGTATTGATCTTCGTTCGTAGGGTGAGGAGCTCAGAGTAGAGCTGCTGCTCCACTGCATCTAAAGGAGTCAGCTGAGAGAGAGTCTCTGAGGAGAGGAAGGTCTGGTTTCTCTGCCGGACCTGTTGGCTCTGCGACCCCTTTGTGGATGGGCAGGAAAAGACGAAGACACATTTAGGAATATGAACTAGTTTAGCAGCTCTTAACTCATTTTGACGCTCCAAGCAGATTCTAGGGTCACGGTTCTGTCATGGATCGGTTTGTTTGGTGAACCCAGGATGACGCGGGACATGGCAGGCTCAATGAAAAAAAGCTTTATTATCAAAACAGGAAACAAAAACCGCTGACGTGGCAGCTCAAAACAAACAAAAAGCGCTCCGAGGAGGAAAACTACAAAATACAAAAACTCACTGAATCAAGAAAAAGGCAGGCAGGGGAACAGGACAGCATGGACAGACGGTAGACGTTGAGATGACGATAGAATAGACGAGGACCCGACAAAGGAGACACAGAAGGAGCAAACATTTAAAGGGAAGGACTGATTGGGAAATGGACACACCTGGGATAGCACAACAGGTGAGACAAATACACAATCAGACACACAGCACCAGAAACAAGACAGACCATGACAGGTTCTCTCCGGCGTCTCCTGCAAGACATTCCAACAAATCTTAACCACATTTGAAATTCAGAAACACTTTTAAACTTCAGCTCCGTTTTCCAGATAGTGTAAATATTTGTAGAACCATGAAGCCAAACAGGAACTGAGGATGTCCACAGCTGGAGACGTGTCCTTCCGTCTGTCCTCCTGACAGACACCAGGTTGGACGGTGAGCTCTTGAAAACAAACATCGAAGACCTTCCTCCTGATTATTTTCCTTATTTCTGACTGATTTATTTTGGATGACAAGGAATAACAAACCGATGAACCGAAGTTCGGTTTGCTTGTAACATTTAAACCACAGCAGCAGATTTGTTTAGAGGTGAGAAAACAAAGGTCAGATTTTTGGAACTGCTTCTTCAGAATTCTTCTATAATTTATTCACCAAGACAAACGTATTTCTGTCTTCTTTTACCCTCTGGAGCAGAATACACTTTACCTATGCTCATTTAAAGATCATTTTCTCTCTAAAACTAAATTAAAAAAGTTAAACTCGTCGTTCCTTCACCATGAGACAGATTCTCTGTCACTGTGGTTCCGTAGGACCCAATCTTTAGGCCACTGTTTGTCTAAAACTTGTTTTTTAGTTTTCCTCTCATTAAGGGAGTTGTCAGGGAGTGCCAGGTGCAGACCCGCGGTTGCCATGGTGACCACAATGAGCCGCTGGCTCAGCTTCAACATTTCTTCTCTTCACTTCAGTTCATTCATCAGAACGTCTGCATTTTGTCGGATCGGATTTACATATTTATGTTCTCACGACTGCACTTAGCCTATTCCTGCAGGTGAAATCTAAAAAAATTCAAACGATTGATTCTGATCAACGAGGTCCTGCTGCTGCCGTGTTTTCAGTCTCCTCTGCCTGAGCTGTCAGCCAGAATAAGTCTTCAGACTCGGTGTCACACGCCAAGTTTCCACTGAAGCTTTTGAGCTCCACAGGTGTCAAAACATGTCACCTTTCAAGGCGATGTCAGTCCGCGGGGCTGTCGCCGCTGCACTCAGGCTTCCTGCAGTCCAACATTTACTTCGTTTTTTTTTTTACGAGGAGCTCCGGTTCCGACTCTTCGACACAGATACGACACGACGCTCCACGGGTCATCTCGTCTTTTCTTCTCTAGAGAACATTCCTGTCAAGATCTGGGGACAGACAGACTCGGACCTGGACCAGAAGCTCCATAAGAACCTCACCTTCAAAAAACTGTTCAAATCTGTAAAATGTTAAACAAGCAGGCAGGAAGTTCTGGTTCCAGACAGCATCACATCTGTCTGGATCTGTCTGATAAGTTGTAAAAAATGTGAATCTGCAGCAGTAAGATTTATCTGTGTGTGTGTGTGTTTCTTTGTGTGTGCGTGCGTGCGTGCGTGTGTGTGTGTAGGAGCAGCCAGCTAATGAGCAGCTTTTTTGGAGCCTCTCCAGGACAGGAAGTGATACCTGCTGTGACACATCAGATCTCGGCAGACGGAGACGGACCGTTAAAGCTTCACGCCACTTTCATAAAGTTTGTTCAGACTGTCACCATGTCCTGATACTAGAAGACAGGACAGGTAATCTGTGAAGCTCCTCTCAGACTCAGAATCAACCAATCAGTTCTAAACGTGTCTCTTAACGAGCTTAAGCTCAATTAGAGATCACTAGAAATAACGAACTCGTAAAAACAGAAAACAACTTTTTTTCAGAGGTGAATCTGTAGTTGGATGTGGAAGCATTGTGGATCCCTTTGTTGTTATTTTTTGTTTAAAATCTGAACAGACTGTTCCTCCGGCTGTCTGTTCGCCTCCACACAGACGAGACTGAAGCGTCAGATGATCTATTCTGAGCTTCATCAGTCAGTTTGACACCAACTTTCTTATTTTATAACCCAATCCGCAGCTGATTCAGTGTTTAATTAACTGCTCTGTAATAATTCAATCATTTAATTTGTTGAACTGTGTGCTTGTTTTTATTCTGGGTGCTAAATTCAATCAGACAGACTAAAGATCCGTCTGTAAGTTCATAAATCTGCTCAGACTGAAGAATCCAGACATATATTTGTTTAAATGAATCAACATTTAAATACTGAGCTTTTTTATCATAAAAACACTTTTTAAAATTAATACCACTGTGTTTTATATTTAATCAGAGACAGTTTACTCTGAATTCAGCAGACCGTGTCCTAATTCATCTTTAATCATCACTTTAATCATTTCAAATCTGAATTCTGCATCATTTCCTAAAACCAGAAAAAAATGTTTTCATCCAGAAACCAGAACCTCACATCAGTCAGGCTGCAGCTAAACAAGATAAAATTACTCCAAGTTTATGTGGGATTGAATTTATAAAGTCAATAAATCTGTGTAAAAACCTTCCCTAAACCATCCCTCCTCCCCCACCTCCCCAATTGTGTTTGCTTGCACTGTTTTTTGTCTCTCTTTTCCC
>JAVKLF010000064.1:287243-297449 GCA_034783495.1 Millerichthys robustus | reverse complement strand
CTTCAACTAAGTCCAAGATGGACTTTTGCTGGAGCCGAATGGCCGACGTCTCTCCAGACAAAAAATCCAACGCCTTTCTTATTTCCTCAAAATCCTCTACGGCAGGACTTTTCTTAGGGCCCATAATCTTAGTAAAGAAGTTAGAAGTTAGAATTTACCAAAAGTTTCTCCACAAATTGCTCCACTCTCCACAGCGTACGACAGGAAGTGACAGGATTGGTTAAGTTTATAGACATCAAATTGACATACAGCTCCTCCAGGTCCTCCCTCTGGGGCTGGCTGGTGGCGTGAGGGAGGCGTGGGCCAGGGCTGGGGTCTGACATCTGGTCTGGGGGGGGAGGAAGGGAGAAAAAAAGAGAAAATAAAATAAATAACAATAATATAATACTACTCCCCCTCCTCTCCATATTATGACCACCCTCCCTTGCCTAAGTATATTGTAACCAATAACACACACATTGTAGGGCTTTTTGGGGTGTTTGAGGGGCGGTGGGGGGTAACTTTGCCTCTATTACACCCCAATTTTAACTGCATTTTAGACACATAGGGCCTTGGGGGTGGATGTAGCTCCCATTGTATACAGCGCTGGTGGACAGCAAGACCCCAATTTTAAATACACTTTAGACACGAAATAACATCACACACATACATAAAAGATGGCAGGGGAGGGAACGATTTTGGCCTCACTGGTCCTGTCTCGCCCCACCCTTATTGCCATTCTGGTCGGCCTCGGTGGTGTGGCCTTGGTGACGGTGGGGTGGGCCTGGGTTCACCCTTTGGAAGCGGGGGCAGGTGGCTGGGTGCCTGTGGGGCTGGGGGATTCTGTGGCTGGACCTTCCTGGGGTTCGATGTGTCCCCCGCCGATGGTCTATGTGGTGGGTGAAGCTACGGCCTCCTCTGCTCCTAGGGGGCTCGTCTCTGGCCTGGCTGGGCCCTCATTCTGTCTTGCCCTCCCGTGGCCTCCCCCCTGGGTTTGGGCGTGTAGGCTGTGTGGTGGTCCTCTGCTGCCTCCGGCGGGCCCAGTGGGGCTCAGGTTGGTCCTCCTTGCTGTGGCGTCCCTCTCCTGGTATGCATTGGGTTTCTCGGCCCTGGGGCTGTGCGGGGGCCTGGTGGGTGGTCTGTTGGGCTGGGGCTCCATGGCAGTAGGGGGCGGGCTTTGGTGGGTCTAGATCTCCCTGGGTTTCCTGTTGCGTCTCCTCTGACTGGGAGTTGGTTTTCCTGAGTCCCGCCTCTGTTTCTGCCTCTGGATCCTTGTTGTGGTCTCTCTGTGGTGTGGGCGTGTCCAGCCTGCTGTGACTGCGTGTTTTTTTGGACCCCCTGCTGGGCTGGGTCTGACTCTGCTCCCTTGATGTCCCTGGGGGTAGTGTGACCCTGGTGGTACTACCTACAAAAACTAATCAAGAAACCTCTGTCCCTCTCCCATACATAAGCATAAATGCATGTCTACATCCGATCATCAGTAAACACGTGTGTAGAATCACCTGCTTCATCATGTGTGCACATGCATCACACACTTGTGTCACTCATTTGTATGCATGCTGTATTACACACAACCTTAGTTTAAATATTTGTGGCTCTTGTTGATCTGCTTCTATTGGTTTAATTAATAATTAATTTGTAACTATTTATAACTTATTAGTTTTATTATGTACTTTGTACGACTATCGGTTCCTGTTACTGTTGCTGTTGTTGTTATTTTTTATTTATCCAACCCCCTCCCTCCATTCTGTCCTTTCCTTTTATGTCCCCCTCAGCCTTTGCTGTCAGGTGACTTCATACAATAAAGGCATCAATGGGAGGATTATCTGAAACCCTCCTGTTGTAGAATAAAACTGTTATGGCGTTGGAAAGGTTTTCAGTTTAATCTCACTGAATGCATATAGACGGGACAGGACAGGTGAAAAAAAAAAAAAAAAAATCAACCTACATCTCATCTGAAAATCCAAAATTTTGTTGTTCCAACAATCCTCGTTTGGATCCATGACGTTCAGACCTTGATGAGTTTTTCGGTGAACCTGAGTGTGAAGGACCGTGTGCGTTAGTTTGGACACCCGGTGCTCTGTCCTTCAGCTTCAGGCTGGCAGATGTTTGATTAGCAGCCGAGCTGAATCACCAGGGTCCTCTGATGCCTTTCACGCTCCGTTAAGCCCCTCCCATCCTCGCCATCAGACACAAACTGGTGCAGCTGCCTTTTTGGAACACGTGCAGGGTGACATGATCTGCTCGAACAGGAGCTTCCTGTTAAACCTGGTCAGATTATGCTGCTTTTGTTGAGTTGACTCGTACACAAACAAGTGGATGTGAAGATGAGTGCAGACTGGACAAACAGTCTGATTTACAGAAGCTGACCGCAGCAAACCGTTCCCTGATCCATCTGAACAAGACTCAGAGATAAACAGAGAAAAATGAGTCAGCATTCGCACTTTTTTTTTTCAGATTTTGGGTACAGTTTTGTTATAAAAATGTATTTTTGTTTTTCAAATCCTTGCAGAACTTGTTTGAAATCTGATGTCTGAGTTTCAGTGTCTGAGAAATATTTTCAGGATGAAGTGTTTGATTGTTGAAGCACATCCAGGCAGACCAAACTTGCAGCTTCAGGTTGTTCAGTTCCAAGTACCTGTTAGAGACACCCACATCTCCATGAGGCACCTGGGTTCAGTTTTTCTGGACTGGGAGGTGTTCAGGCTCAAAGGAGAGGAGCTGGGACTCATCAGTCTCATTGTTTACTGTCCTGTCATGTTGCATTTTAAAATCTCAGAGCTGATGAGGTCTCTGTTCCGTGGTCCTCAGACCTGAAGCTCAGTAAAGCTCCATAAATTGGACTGGGTGTGGTAATCCTACGGTCTGCTGCTCCGGTCTACAGCCGGACCCATCATGTCTCTGATGATGATGGATGGGGGTTTGTCACATGTCCTGGGCTGTGTGAGGAGGAGGTCCAGTTTGTCTTTGTACAAAGTGAGCTGCATGTTTCAATGGTAAAGGAATTTTAGTTGGTGGAAAAACAAGGCAGCAGCTTCAGCGTTTTTAAACATTTTATTTAAAAATTTCCTCGTCCAAATACAGCACCAGCAGAACTGATGTTGTGTTGCCAAATCTGGGCAAACGAACTCCTCAAAATTATTTATTTGCTAATTTTTCTGCAGAATTATGCTGCTGGTGGGGTTTTACTTCGATCGTTGCGTCACTGAGCTGAGCAGATGTGTGTTTTCAGCACAAGTAAACTCCAGTGGCATTGCATCAACAGGACCACACAGCAGATAAGTCTTCGTTGGGCGTTCTGTCCTCATTCAAAAACAGCAGACTGGCTGTTTTTAAAAAGCTGCTCCTCAGGTGGACAAAAGGAGTTTATGTTGCAGCTTTGTGCTCTGTCTGATTGTGAACATCTTTTGAAGTTTAAAAAATTTTCACTGGGATTGTAAAGATAAATCCAATAATCTTAAAACAACCCAGCTTATTCCCTCCTGACACCCACCAGCTTCAGTTTCATCTGCTCCTGTTTCGCTCCTGAGATGAAGATTAAGGTTTTAAGGAAATGATCCAGAATGCTGCGTCATATTTTTTATCAGTTGACTGTTTTTAGAGCAGATTCAGTAAAATTCTGAGGCGTTGTTGTTCTGATCCTTCAGGGTTTGGTTTTAGTTCTGTCATCAGTTTAACTTTGGTCCTCCTGAGGGAGTCCTCGTCTAGAGGAGGACTGACTTTAAATTGGTCTCATTTGTCTCCCTGCAGTGAACCGACCTCTTTCCTTGCCGCCAGCCTCGCCTCCATCCCTCCTTCCATCTTCTAACTCCCTGTGGAGCTGTTCAGACCTCGTTTTATTTCTCCACGCTCAACTCTTTGCCTTTTTTTCACATCATTAACCCATCTTCTTTCCCAACATTCTTCCCCTCACTTGTTCTTTTTCTTATTTTTACCCTTCTTCTCCATCCATCTCCCTCGCTTCACCAGTTGATTCCTCCGGTACAGTGGCTGTAATTTGCCCAGAGATGGATGGTGCCGTCGATGCAATCATGCCCTCCTCCCTGCTGGTTTTGATGGATGTCCCCGGCTCAGTTGTTGACGTCGTTCTCATGGAGTTATGGATCAGACCCAAAGTTTCTGCTTCAGTGTGTTTTCTGAAGGCCCGGGTGTGAACTGCAGTTTTTTTTGTTTTTTTTTTTAAGGGTGGGGGACGTTATTAGCCTGCCCTCGGTGATCCTGAGCAGAAACCAACCAGCTTGAACACCGAGAGGTCACACTGAAGACGACCCTGGAAACAGTTTTTGAAGAGGACAGGTTTTATTTTTCTGTGGTGTCGGTTCATGACTGATCTACAAAAAGTTTCAGACTTTACAATGTGAGAAGCTTCAAGAAGAATATTGGATCCAAACCTGATGAGATCTTCAGCACATTAACTCTGCATGTTTTGGTCTACGACAGGTGACGGTGCTCCATAATTCATGATGAATTCTGTATTTTTTTATATATATTTCTCCACATCCTTCAGCTTCCTTCTTTAAGCCATCTTAACCCTGCGTTTCATTTTGAAGCCCACACAGCACATTTCCTTTTGTTCGAAGCCTAATTAGTCTCTGCAGTTATTTGGTCTCCGTGTTTGTGACGTTCGGGGTTTTAAAAGAAGGCTTTTGATGAGGTTAAGTTTGCGTCAAGCCCTCCTCACCTGCCCGTTTCCAGAGAGCTCAGGTTTCGCCTTCTTCCTCCGTCCAGGAAATGTGAAGCGTGAAAGTCATGTGACTTTGTTTCCCTCCTTTTGTCTAACCTACATGCATGTTTTAAATGAGATTGGAGTCTACGGTTGGATTCTGAAAGTTCTATCGCAAGTCTTTTGGATTGACAGCTTAAATGTTTGAGGCTGAACTGTTGCTTTGCAGACATTTCACTTGTTTGTTTTTGTTCTCTAATTCCACTTTCTTGAGCTTTTTATATTTTCCAAACCTTCTGACCCCTCTGTGACAACTTCAGCACGGCACTGGATAAAACCTGATCTTAAAGAAACACTTCTGTACGTCTTTGCGTTAACGCAGCTTCCATCTGCAGATTCAGAAAAGGTTGGCTTGATATGAAAACCTATGGAGAGTTCATCTCGAGGGTTTTGAGCTATTTTTCTTGTGAAATATCAGATTTAATAAGCACTTTAGAGTACTGTGGTTCTAAATCTGGTCAAACCTTTAGCTAAATGGTGTTTCTCTGTGGAGCATCTGGGTTGAGAGAAGGAAACAACTGAAATATTTTTTTGTTTTAATATGCATTATTTCTCTGTTCTGTTTTAGAGTTTCTGGCTAACATTACAGTTTGTCTGACTGAAATGACAAAGAAACTCCTGATTGTTATAAGTTTGATTTAAAGGTTCCTGTGGTTTGAAACCACTTCAGTGAATTTATCCTTTTTAAAAGGTTAGTCAATTATTCCTGCAGAGCTCAACTTTTTAATTCATAGTCTAGTAGTTTGAGCTTTTATTGACTGTTGTTCCGCTTCTAACTCGTGTAATTAAGAATTTAAAAAGTGCTTTCTCATAAATGTTTAATTCTCACCGGAACATGCCTGACTTGTAGGAGTCGAATGATCTAAAACCAGAACTTATATTCCCTTCAGCGTCGTTTAGTTATTATTTGCATTGAATTTGAATGGAAACATGTACTCACCAGGCCCTTCTGGTCCCAGTTTTTGTCTTCATCTCTGTGTTGGATCACATTTTCCAGTGAACTCAAAGGTCTGTAATCTGAGCCATCGGACTGGAGAACATTGGACCAACAGGGTTTAGTCTTCAGTGTCAGAGGCAGGTAATCCCAGTTGATGGTTAAACATGCAAACTCAAAGTTGTGCTCTGATTGGCTGAACCTGCTATCCGTCAGTAATATCACATTGAACTGGTGGCTGGTAGAATCTGTGGGATGGGGCAGGAGTTGGTTTCACTTGCTGAGGAAGCAGCAGGACTTGATTTAAGCTCCTGTGGTGGATTGAACTCTTGAGGACCACAGCTGGGATTAAAATTAGCTCCAGTCATGCCATCTTTTGGTGCCATCCTGAGAAGATACAGGCAGGTTCCTCAGACCGAGGCTGATGGAACATTCAACTATGGTCAAGCCTCAAACGGACGAGGTCTGCTGAACTCCGGTGGGTTCAACGACTCTTTGGTAAACCGTCAGACAAGGAGAGCTTTTAACCCAGACTAACATACCATTTAAAAGACTAAAAACAAACTAATGTTAAATTGGGGTCAGAGAAAGAAGATGATGGGTAATTTAAATGTTGTGACTCAATAAATTTAAACATACATGTTAGTACTGGGCAGTATAACCAGGATCACGGTATTTTTCAAAATTATATTGGTTTCACGGTATTTGACGGTATTTTCCTTTCAAGCACAATTGGATGTTAGCCTTATTTTCTAATAATTTAGACAATAATTACTGCAGTAAAATGGCTTTGAGTGGGGAGTCATGAGGAGTGAATATTGTAGAAAAATTAATGTCCACCATTTGCTTTTTTTTATCGTAGACAGCCCCCCTGGCATCCATGTCTTTTAGTGACATCTGACTTGTCTTTTCTCCCGCAGTGTTAACTTTACCTGCAGACGAGGAGGACGAAGCTCGTAGTTTTATGCATTTTTGATATTCCAGTGCATGTTTGTGGCTGAGATGGTAAAGTAAATTGCTTGTTTCCTCCTGCCGATACAACTTTAGTACGACAGCATTTGCAGAGTATTGTTGTTTGATTGACGTCGGACTTTTTAAAGCCAAAGTACTTCCAAACAACAGACACAGCTCCTCTTTTCGGTACAAGTTCAGTTTCATTGTTTTCTTGTTCTGATACTTTAGTTTCAGAACTTTCCCCGTGTTTATCCATTATGCTCACCGCTAAACGACATCCGTTCGCTCTACACAGGCTGCGCTCACATACTGCTTGTTTGGTGCAACCAAACAATGTCCTGCAAACCGGTATACCGCCCAACACTAATACATTTGTACTGATATGTTAAAATCAACTTGTAAAACAAACAAAAATAAAAATTGGCATGTTTGAACAACTTTTTCTCATTTATTTTTTATTTTTAGATTACTCACTTAGAGCAGCATATTTGGTCATCTAGTTTTTAATTGAAGGTTAAATTTAACAGATTTTTGCATCATTAGAATTTTTAAAAAGGATTTTATGAAACTGTAAAATCTAAACGAGTTCTGTTAAACAATCAGGTTAAAACTAAACTCCTGGACTTGTTTTCAGGTTGTGAAGGAGGTTATTTTTAGCTCTTTTGTCTCATTTGGTTTATTATTCACTGCTTGTGTTTATCGGTTGTCCAGGTCCTCTTCTCTGAGAAGGACTAAAATGAAATAGAGACAGATTGGACTTTTCACCTGTTTGTTTAGGACAGAGCAGCATGAATTAAAATGTTGTTCTTGTGACAGAGGTGTTCAGCAGTTAATTATATATTTTAAAAGTTTTGACTATTTAGAAACATTAAAGCTGTTGCTGCTTTTTGGAGCATGTTGTCTAAAAATGTCACCAAAGCAAGAAGCGTGACAGCAGGTGCTGTAAAAAGCTTAAATTTGTATTAATATCTGCCTGCCTTGGTGTTGGGTTGCAGCAGGGTGATGGATTTGATCTTCTGTAATTGCCTTTTTTCTCAGCCAGCTCAGTTTGTTGTCTTTGAGTGTAATTTATCAGTCTATGCATCCACCGCAATCTCTTGATCTCAGGCCTGCTGTGATTATGCTTCCTTCTCCACAGATTCGTCACCGGACACTTAAATTGATGCATTGCCTCTATTACTGTGTTGAAGCCATGATGCTTTCATCCAGAATAGATTTTATTGTCATTCATGCTCAATTCAATTCAGTTTATTTGTATAACGCCAATTCCCAACAGATGTCGTCTCTAGGCACTTTACAGGGAAAAGAATAACTAAAAAGAAAGTCGTACAGACATTTCAATTATCGTAACTCTAGTTATCAAACAGTACAGTAAGACCAATTAATAATTCAAGACAATAAAAAAGTTTTCTAAGGAAACCAAACAAATTGCATCAATTCATAGACTTTACAGCAATTTTTCATACGAAGCATGCATGTAGCGACAGTGGAGAGGAAAAACTCCCCTTTAACAGGAAGAAACCTCCAGCAGAACCTGGCTCAGTACGAGTAGAACCTGGTTCAGTACGAGTAGAACCTGGTTCAGTACGAGTAGAACCTGGTTCAGTACGAGTAGAACCTGGTTCAGTACGAGGAGAACCTGGTTCAGTACGAGGAGAACCTGGATCAGTACAAGCGGCCATCTGCCACAACCAACTGGGAGTTTGAGAAGACAGAGCAGAATGTACAAGAAAAACAGATGAACTGATGGAGGATTATTTACTATTATACAGGCATCAGTTTATTCCAACTAACTCAAGCAACCAGCCCACTAACCCATCCAATAATCTACCCAACAACCAACTGGTCCACATACACACCAAATCAAGTTTATTCAGGTATTACTGTACCCTAACTACCCTACCAATTAACCCCCGCCCTGCCCCCAATGCCATCCCAACCAGGTTACGCACCCACCATTGTCCACCCAACCCAACAACTGACTGGTCTACATACACACCTCATCAAGTTTATCCTGTTATTACCATGCCCTACATTCACAATACCATCCCAACCAGCCCACCTGCTCCCCCTGAACTGAACCCCCTCTACTTTGACCATTCCTCCCGGGGACTGATCAACACCATACTTGGTTATTTTTTAATTAACTGGTTAAGTTAAAATCCGTCTGGTTTTGGTCCCAAGCTGCTTGATTCATCGCTGATGTGAATCTTAAATAACCTTTGAAGGTGAAAAATAACCATTGAATGTTTAGATGTCTCCGTGCTGTTCTGGGATTTATTTCACTGCTAGTTTTTTGTGCTTGTTGGTAGATTTGTACGCCGGTAGTCGCCAAACTATCTGCTTGTTTCTGAAGCCTTGAAACTGGACTGGGTTGAATATTGAGCAGCGGGAGGTGTTGGCGCTGAATTCCAATGAATCCAGCAGGTCACTTGCTCTTCGGCTTTGTTCTGAGCTCTTGTGTGGTCAGTAATTGCTGGATCCGTAATGAGCATTTTCCAGCCTCTGCAGTGGCGGCGTTGCCTTGACGACCAGCTGTTGATACGAGCTGTAATGAAGTTGATTAATCTCCACACTCCAGGGCTGCAGATGAACTGAATAGCTACAAAAATAAACTCTGAATGTGTTGACTCCTTGTTGCCTGATTGGTGTTTACTCAGCATGAAGGGGGTCCTCGGAGCTCGGATAACTAATGGAGCAGATACTTATGGGAAATAAAGTCAAGTTTGCCTGACATTTCTTGTAATTTGAGAAGAGCAACAGGCAAAAATGTGTTATGAGAACATAAAAACTAGTGGCAAACTTGTGTTGAACAAGCCTACCAGATAATGCTCAGTGGAATATGTCCCTTCTGTGACTCCACCTTCCTCACCTCACACTACTAAGCTGTGACCCTGACTCATCAATTCTGCAGCTGGTAATACTAATTTATGTTGGTCAATAGATGCTCTGTCATTTCCTGCTCCTGAACACAAGGTCGGGATTGTCTCCAACGTCTCAGAAAGACCGGTGTGAGTCAGAGGTGCAAAGTAAAAACATGATCTTCTGCCTTCTCCTCAAGCTGTTATATTTCTTTAAATTCTGTTTCTGGTTTGTTTTGAAGTTGTAAAGGAATCTATCTCTCATGTATAGGCTTCAGAATGTGAACATGACCGTTAGCTTGACTTCCTAATGTTTAATTTATTTTTTCTTTTAGGAGTCTGTGGCTGCTGTGGGCCGTTGAGGCCGAGGTACAAACGACTGGTGGACAACATCTTCCCAGAGGACCCAAAAGTGGGTAAAAATAAATATCACACACCAGAGAGATCCTAATACTCTTCCACTGACAAAAACAAATGTACCTTATTTTTCGGACCATTAGGCGCACCGGTTTATAAGGCGCAATATCAATGAACTGTCTTTTTTCGCACATAAAGCGCCTCCTATTATAAAGACATATTAAGCAAAACAAAACGGTCATTTCAATCAAACTTTATTTAACTACCATAATTCACAATAACTCTCAACATTGTTCAGTTGTCCATAAAAGTTATGAATGCTCATAACTTTTATGGACAGAATTTCTCGGTGCAGCCAGGGGGCGGAGGGAGTCCGGTTCGGTGGCCTCAGGATTCCA
>JAVKLF010000064.1:264646-276997 GCA_034783495.1 Millerichthys robustus | reverse complement strand
CCCTATAATCAGGTGCGCCCTGTGTGTGTGTTAAATACAGTAATGGCACACAAAACTGAGACTGCGCCTTTTAGTACAGTGCGCCATATGGTCGTGAAAATACGGTAAACAATTCCAACATCCAGTTAATTTAAAACCTTTTATTTATTTTAATGAAACTGTTTTCCCCAAACTGAGTTCAGAAACTAAAAGTTAAGATGTTTGAGACGAGGTTCTGCTGAGTCACCTTCAAACGACTCATAGAAAATTAATTTGCTGTGAAGTGACTTTATTGTTAATTGAAGGTGAAATTCTCCTGCTGGGATGACAGGATTAAAGCTTTTAGTTTATTCTGGTTTATTTAAAATAAGTAAATTAAGAAAAAAATGCTGTGATTGCTTTTGTTTCTCTGCCGGTGGGAAATCGTGGGACAGGAATGATCCACGAGTTGAGAAGAAACGACATGCTCAGCTTCGAAAGCGAAAACCCGACTCCACCTAATCTGTGGCTCGGTATGGTGCCGCGCCCTGCTAGATCCACCTTAAATCCAGACGGTTCTGCAGACCCAACTCACCTGGCATCAACAAGCAGCACAAACTCAATCAAAATATCACTTTTGTTATTAACAGCTGAAGCTAATCTTTAGCTAGAAATGCTAAAGAAATTTGAAGAAATGCAGGTTGATGTCAAGTTAATCCCAGATTATAGTTTTGTTTACCTGAATGACCGAAAGCTTCTCAGAAAGCACAAACATATATTTTAAATACAGTATTTAGTTTTCAGATGATTTTGTGTTTTCTGCAGGTTTTTGGTCATTTGTGTAGCTGAGAAAGTACGCGACCTGTTAGTTAACCTCCTCATTTTTGCACATCTTACAGAAAATAAAAAACAGAAAATAAAACTTTCCTTGTTTGTTTGTTCTTGTCGGGCCAGGTCCGACGGTTTTGGAGGTGTTCAACACGCTGCTCAAACACCTGAGGATGAGCGTGGACTTCGAGCTGGGTGACACCTCCAGGAGGAACTCCAGCAGCAGCGCCTCCTCCGGCCGAGGGAAGGAGAGTGAGGAGCGGATCGTCCAGAACGCCATCATCCAGACCATCGGTACCGCAGCTGCATGACTCAGCAGTCTGAACGCCGACTCATCGCAGTTCTCCTGGCTTTTACTGACGTGGTTTTGGGCTCTTTTGCAGACTTTGTGTATTTTTAGCCATTCATAGATTAAAATGTTAAAAATTATGAGTTTTGTTTTTTATAACTTTTTAAAAAACATTAAATTTAGCTTCAGAAACATTTAAATCTGCCTCATCTATTTTTATTGTCATCTGATAATTTTAGCTTTTAGCTAAACCTTTGGTACTTTAGGTTAATATTTAGCTGCTTTTAGTTCATGGTTTGGTACTTTAGGTTTCTGACTACCATTTTGCTACTTTTCAGGTTTAGCTAGCCTATTTCTACGTCTACCTTTTTAGCTAACCTTTTGTTGTATTTAGTGTTAAGCTAGCCTTTTGATACTTTTAGCTTTTTCTGCTGCTTTTACTGTCACTGTACTTTTTGTTACTTTTTATCAGCTTTTGGCTTCTAGCTACTGTCTTGCCACATTAAGGTTTTAGCTAGGCTATTGCTACGTTTAGGTTTAGCTACCCTTGTGTTACTTTTAGCTCATGGTTTGTTACTTTAACTTGTATTTTGCATTTTTAGCTTCATTTTTTCTTGCTTTGGCTTTTATTGAACAACCTTTTCTTTTATCTAGTGAACTGCTTCTTTTAGCTGGTGGTCATTTCTCCAGTATTTTGCTCCTTTCAGCTTTAACTGAGTTTTAGCTCCTTTGTCTTTTAACAGAAAATGTATTTTTCCGAATTAAAGCCAAACTTCAGCTGTTTAGAAGTAAAATAAAAAAAGGGATTTCTTTCGGCTCGTCTCTGCAGGGTTTTTTGGTGGAAATCTGCCAGATTACCAACGAGCTGAAGTCATGATGTTTGTCATGGGCAAAGTTCCAGTGTTCGGGACCCCCTGCCACACCTTGGACACCGTTAAGATCGGGTGAGTCATAAACTCCTTTATTCCAGACAGTCAGTTCTGAAACAAACAGCTGAGTCCAAACGGGTCTGATTCATCAGAACCGTGATGAAGAAATGCTAAAATAAGGCTCGAAGCCTCATTTTAAAGTTTTATTTCTCTGAAAGCTTCTTTAGCTGCTGAATTTTAAAAAAATAGTGTTTCTCTTCCTGGACTTCCTGCTGAGCTTCAGCTCCTCCTCCACCCAGATGAAGACCTTTAGCTCTTCCCTCAGGGGGACATGGACAGATAATCCCAAATCAAAGGAACACCTCTTCCTCCTCCTCCTCCTCAGACTTTCACTCCTTTCATGTCTGAGGGTAGACATTCGTCACAGCAGAACCTTCTGCTTCATTTAAATTAAAACAGTTAATGCAGAAAATAAAACGTTTAAAAAGCTAAAGGAACATTTTTCTTTATCTGTGTTTCAGACATCAGGGAACCAAGAGGATCCAGACCATGCTGCTCAGCTCCCTGATCATGGTGAGTTCAGAACTTTGACCCGTCTGATTGGTTCTGATCGGTCCAATAAATCAAATCAAATATTGATTTTAAATATATTCAGATTTTTTCCATCATTTCTCGAAACATTAAAATGTTTTCAGCTTTTTCAGCTTCATTAAAATCAGCATTTGGACCTCATGAGGAGGTTCTGGTAGTTCCAACAGAACCAGCAGTGATCAAAACACATACCGAAACATGCTCAGACGACTTCCTATTGCAGCTGGGTTCGGAGTCGGTTGGGTTGTGTGAAGGTTAAAGCTGCTGGGGCGGAGCCAGTCCGGTTGTATGAAGGTTAAAGCGGCTAGTTCTTGTCCTTCGGTTCTTGTCCTGGTTCACTAAAACCAGAACCTTCTCATCTGGAGCGTCTTTTCAGCCCCGCCTCCTCTTCTTCCTCAGGTGACCTCGGGGTTCAGGTCCAAGTCGATGACGGCGGCACTGCCTCCTTCCTTCCTGGACCCGCTCTTTTCCATCTCTCTGATGGAGGACAGCGAGCTGAGGCAGCTGGTGCTGGAGATTCTCCACAACATCATCGATCGCCACGACAACCGTGCCAAGCTGCGCGGCATCAGGTACGGGCCGCAGTCCGTGGCGGCTCCAGGACCACAGCATTTTTACTGTGGATGTTCTGTTTCTGTTTCAGAATCATTCCAAACGTGGCGGCGTTGAAGATCAAAAGAGAGAAGATTTCCAAACAAGACGTTGGATTTATAAAGAAGGTAGAAAAGATGTAACGTCTTTATTCTTTTATTTTTTGGGTAATATACCTCCTTCTTCTAAAAAGTTTTCAGTTAAACTTGAACTTCCTGTAAATCATTTTGTCTTTGAGTATTTTTATCAGAAACTCCTCTTCCTCCTTCCCCCTGCAGCACGGTCAGCAGCTCTACCGCCACGTCTACCTGGGCTGCAAAGAGGAAGACAACATTCACAAAAACTACGAGCTGCTCTTCACCACACTTGCCATCCTGACCATCGAGCTCGCCAACGAGGAGGTGGTCATTGACCTGATCCGCCTCGCCATCGCCCTGCAGGTGAGCTAAAACTGATCCTGGATCAGACTGGGCAGGTAAAGGTCTGATCCGGGCTTCTTCAAAAACTAAATGAGCGGGTCGTGTCTCACCTGAATCAGTGGCCTTCATCTGACCCATCATGCAGTTCTTCATATTTAGCTCTCGATGATGAGTCGTCACCCTCGGGTCGTTGCCACGGCGACAGCCTTTATGCTGACAGGTTGAGGGTAAATTCAAAAAGCCGAAAGGCCTCCCTGCAACCTTTAAGGGTCCAGAGAAAGTCTTTCTCACTGAGGATTAAAGAGCAGCTAAAACTCCCTGCAGGTCTTTCCTCTGCACAATTTTTTTTACTTTATTTTATTTTAATTTAAGATTCAGAAACCCAACATGCAGAATTCCAAGCAGGACTTTTGTGTCTGGTTTTAACAGGAAATGGCTCTGATCAACGAGGAGAACCTGCCGATGTTCAATCGCTGCGGCATCATGGCGCTGGTGGCGGCGTACCTCAACTTTCTGAGTCAGATGATCGCCAACCCGCCTTTATGTCAGCACGTCAGTAAGGTGAGGTGGGAAAAAACTGCTCATCTGGGTGTTTATTTGCTTATGAAGTATTTATCCTCTATGCCAACGATGCACAGTTTTATTTCTTGGTTTGGTTTCTGAAGATTTCTTTCTTTCACTACGGCATTCCTTCCTCAGGTGATTGAGTTGAGGAACATGGACGCCCCGTACCTTCTGCCGGAACATATCTTCAGGGACAAATGTCCGTAAGTTTTCAAAGAAACATGTGATCAACTTCAGGTAGACGAGATCAAGATGTTCAGTGTTTGGACCAAAACTCTTTACATTTGATTCTTGTCTTGAGTGAAGTCATGAGACCGCTCAGTATAAATCGTTACCCTGATGATACGCTGTTATATTTATCTCTTCAACCTGATTCATCCAATCAGTTCCTTAGATTAGAAGCTTGTTATAGAGACATAAAAACCTGGATGTCTCCTAATTTTCTGTTTTTAAACTCCGATACGACAGGTTGTAGTGTTTGGATGACATTCATTTGGCCTCCAGTTAAAATCTAAAGAACCGTCTGACGGTTTCCGTGTTGAAATGTTCTCAGACTCCCTGAATCGCTGGACAAAGACGACAGGCAGCTGTTTTTCCAGACAGCTGAAATGGCTGAATTTCTGGCGGGACCAGGATACAACTCAGAGCGGCTCTCTATCCCCTACGTCCCCCAGGTGACAGGTACGGACCACTACCGAGTCTTGCTTCACTTGAGAAACATTTTAATGTTAGATGAGTAGAAAAGAACACCCTCAGACTTTGTTTAGAAATCTGAATTCATTTAATTTATGAGCAGGGTAACCATGGTAACCACTCTCTGAGAATTTCAGCTCATTTTAAACCACTGTGTACAACAGTTAACCTGTCAGACTGAATTGTGGGTGACGGTGTACTCACTGTTTTTTAAAGAAAGTCTTAGTTTGAATAACTTTTAAATCAAAGGTTGTCAGAAATGTTCTCCTTCACGTTGAAAGTTTAAAAAGCTTTTTTCACTAAATCCTTTAGAATAAAATGTCCAGAATTAATCCCTGGGATTATCCCTTCCATTAACCTTCCAGTCTTTGAGTTTTTAACCCTTCAGACCCCAACAAGGTGACTCTAACCAGGTTTGTTCTCTCCTCTCTGACATGCATTCAGTTCTTTACTCTGTAGGAAAAATCGTTCACAGGTGCAAGCAGACGTCCAGAGGTAAACATCTGTAGACCCACTTCCTGTTTGTAGAGATGAGTTCGTTCAGCTTCGCTCTGTTAGCAAAATATGGAGCAACAAGATCTTTAAAGTTAATGTTTTGTGTAGTTTGAGTCGATCTGGTAAAAATCAGTAAAACTTTTTATTTTAGTCCAACATGTAGCTGACCTTTAGTTTAGTTTTTTTATTTTACTGCTTTTCTTGTAAAAGTGAGTTTCCTCGTCGGAGCCCACAGACTGCTGAGTCATACCTGCTTGGATCGCAAAGCAAAGGTCACCATGACTCATTCAGAAAGTTAATTATGAAGTTGTCCACCGCTCTTTAAATATTTAACATCCAGGATCTGTATTTAAAATCATTGTTTTCACCTGCAAACATTTAATGTTTGATTTCTGCTCTGGTTCTTCAAACTACCGGGTTTTTGTAGAACAGAACCTTTTTAAAAAAAAGCAGAACTGCTCAGGGGCCCTAAAGGTCTGTTTTTGTCCAGATGAAGAGCGTCTGACCAGGAGGAAGAGTTTCGTGGACACCGTCTCCCTGCAGGTGGACATCATGTCCAACAGTCTCCCAGACAAGGTCTGCTTTTAATCTGAAAATCAAAATGTTGAGCCAGAAGTGGAGGACTTCCTTCAGGATCTGGTTCTGTTTTGTTTTCAGTCCCAGTTGGCCGAGGAGATCACGTTCGAGACGCTGAAGAAGGCCATCGGTGAGGAGGAGGAGCTTCTCTGACAGGAAGTGAGTCATGTTTCTAATAATCCAGTAAATGTGAAGCGATCGGACCTGTTTGTTTCAGACACCACGGGTCTGGAGGAGCAGGAGAAGGAGAGGAGGCGTCAGGTGATGGAGAAGTTTCAGAAAGCTCCGTTCGAGGAGCTGGCCGCGCACTGCGAGTCCAAGGTAGGAAATAAAAACAAAGTCTGTTTCCAAAACTAAACATGATGACATGCTTTTTATTTTTTTATCAGGCTAACCTGCTGCACAACCGCCTGGCCCAAATCTTTGAACTCACCATCCGGTACATTTCTGTTCTTAACTTTACACATTTTAGACGTTTTAAAAGTTAAATCTTTTTAATTAAAAGTAGTGGTGGGTGTCCCACGGCAACTCAGCAGATTTTAAAATGTTGAGTTTTACATCCTGTAGCACTTGAAAATTCATTCTTTTTTTTTAGCTAAAATACTAAACTGGAATGAACCTGGAATTTCAAAATAAAAGTACAAAATTCTCACAGGTTAAAGTTTTAATCTAATCTGACCTTGACCCTCCAGGCCTCCCCCCAGCCCGTCCGGCGTGGTCTCCATTTCTGCAGGGCTCACTCAGCACCCGTCTGTCCCGGTCTACGAGATGAAGTTCCCGGACCTGTGCGTCTACTGAACAAGCATCTTTGCAGAACCCTCCCCTCACACCGGAGTCGGGTCGGGTCAGAAATATTCCACATTTCACGAACTGAAGCTTAACGTGACGTCGCCACCAGCTGCTGCTTCAACATCTGTAGATATCTAGTGGTTCTGGTTCTGTAAGTCTTCCTGAAACCTGCAGTGAGGGGAAATATTTTAACGCTAACGGTAAATAAAAAATCTCAGCTGTAGTCCCAGTCCTGCACATGATTTAATCTGAGTTCAACCCAAACTATAGGAAAATTCCTGCTGTTTCTGATGACGGTTAGTGTTTGTTCACCAGAGCTCTGAGAGACGCACTGGTTCTAGGATCGGGTCCGACCCGGTTACGTTGCGGCAGATCATATATTTTTGTACATTTGATGCATCATGTAGAAATTATTTTATCACATCTGTGGATTATCTGTTGGACAGGAAACGGAACCAGAGGGGTTCTGACAGGACCCGTTAAGACGATACATTTCAATGTTTGCACTTTAAAACTGATAAGAAGGTTTAATCTCAGATTAAATTAATTGGCCGTAAAGCTTTGGGTCGAGTCACGGATTAATTTAAAATTCTGAGATTCACAAACTGCAGATCTTCATGTTGTTCAAAAATAAAATGTCTCCATCAATATTTAGTCTCCGTCATTTTTAATAATCCTGGTAGAAATAAAAGGCTTTTAATTTGGAATTTAATTGTGGTTCCTACGATTAAAGTAAATCCTCAGATCCTCTCCCTGTGGCTTAAATCAAGCATCAACTTTTCTTTTTGGCTCACTGAAACTTCGGCTGATTCACTAATTAAACATAATTTACCTGCGTGTTGTTGACCTTTAAAATGCCAAAAATTTATTTCTAAAAAATTCATAAAACCTGATTCTGTGTCGGCTGCTGCCCTCCAGGTCCGGACTGAAGACAGCTGAGTCATTGTGTGGCTGAAAACAAAACAGCTAAAACCATGAAAGCTGAAGGTTCTATAGAGAATGATGTTTAAAAACTCACATGAAGGGAAATCCACAGGAGGGGTCAAAGGTCAGACCGAGCTGCTCCAAAGTCTTGAAAACTAAAATGACTGCAGAGATCTAAATTATCTGTTTTACCCAAAAAACAAATCAGAAGGATCAGACTTGTTTGCTGGTCCAGGTTCTGACCCCCCTCCCCCCAGATTAAATGGACCTCAGCCCCAGCTAAAGGTTTTTAAAAATCATTTATTTACAAACATTGGCAGCACAAAAATTCTATGATTCACTTTTAAACTCAAAGAAAGTTTGTTTTTTTTAACTAAAGTCTTTTTTGTTCTAAAACTGTAGAAGCAAACATCCGGTGGACGAGCAGCTAAAGCTTCTTCTTCTCTGCTCACAGCTTGGTGCATATCTTTGACAAACATCTTTGTTTCAGATCTGTGGAAGGAAAAAAAAAACAGCCGATAAAAAGTTGAGGTTTTTCAGAACTTTTCGGTTCTTCTCTCTTACTTTTGGACAAAGAGATTCTCTGGACTCGTCGACAAACTTCGGACGTGAGAGTTTCGTACCACAGATGGCTTTCGTCACAAAATCTGTAAGAAAAAACATTCTAAAGACTTAATCCAAATGAACTTTATTTTATAAAGCACCGAGGGCCACGCTCTTATTTTGAAACCTCTTCCTGTTTTCATTTTAAGGTGGACTTTCTGAAATAAATATTTAAAGTTTCTAACTGTTCAGATTCAACGAGGACAGCTGTGAAAAAATACTACACCAAAAAAGGGTGGGAATCACCGTGGCCTGACCAGTGCCAGTGCCTGACAATCTGCCGAATCACTGTTTGCCATGGTTTAAGCAAAGCAGGAGACAGTGATGTTCGATACTGATACTTTGTACAATTATTGGTAAATAAAAAGTTGTGTACTTGTACTCTGATAAGTACTTAAAAAGTAAACAAAATGTACACTCTTATTTTTTGTTTAAAATAATCTAAGAGACGTTTGGATCAAAGTGATCCATCAGACATTTTAAATTGGAAATGCGTTAAGGAGCAGACCGTTCCGGTCCAACTGAACCCTTAAAACAAACCTCCTTCCTGTTCTCTGGCCGAAGTTTCTGCAGAGACACTGAGAGAAGAACCTGCAGAGCTCCAAAACGCAGGGCTGCAGTTTGTGAGCGCCGACCATCACCGACCCGCCGCTCGGGTCCAATCTCCTCCGAGGACAACCTGTTGACAGACGGATGGACCAGGACGGTTGAACTTTAGAACCGTTTGAATCTGAGGTTCTGCTGCAACGGTCCGGTTCTGATCAGGAATATTCTACCAGCCGTTCGGTCGGATCAGTTCCAACGAGCAGAAGAACCCCAGGCCCAGGCCCAGGCCCAGGACTGGTCTGGCATGTGGGACACCAAGTGACAACCGAACCTTCAGTTCAACGTTCCGCCCACCTGATCAAAGATGGCCGCCACAGCTAATTAACCTCAGCCCAAACAAAACTGACTAAAAAACAGCCGTGGGGGCAGCTGAGAGTCATTCATGTTTAAATCAGACAAAACTTTCAGCTGAACGAGCAAAAATTTTACAATCTACTTTTCTGAGTCGACCTGCAGATCTTCAGACTTCTGCTGCACACTTGAGCAGCCCCTAATTGTGCGCGTGCACAAGGAACGTGCACGGCCGGGATGCTTGTTGCCAGGCAGATGAGAGGACGGAGGCAGGGTGAGGTTCCTCTGCCATCCAGTGGTTCTGATGGGAACAACATGGCGAGAACTCAGACTGGACTGAATCATTTTAGCAAAAGAATATTTAATGTTGCTTTTATTGGTCAAATTATACTCAAAACATCTCAATTATTTTACTTTTAACGCATCAAAATCAAACAAAAGTCTATATTTTTATCACCCATCTTAAATGGAAATATAAATTAGCTTTCAGTAAAAACATTTTATATTTTAATAAATAAGACCAATGAAATTTTGCCAAAAGTGGAGAAAAATTATTCAATTCTCAATTTGAGAAATCTTTATATCCAGCTGACTCGTTAATGTGTTCACCTCCCTGTGGTCAGACATGCACATTGTCTGACCCCCCCCCCCGAGACCAGAACTGACGGGTCTGACACGATTCCAGGTCAGCCGGTCCAGGTGTTGGAGGGAAAATACATTCTATAAAAATTCATCAAATTCTTGTATTTATATTTGTTATTATTAATATATAAATAACATTTAAACCTTTTAACAAAAGATGCATTCGCTCTAAAACAACAACTGGTGGCCTGTGGGCCACATCGGGCCTGCAGGTCACTGATGTCTGGCCCGACAAAAAAGTTTTCTTTTTTTTAATATACATTTTTTTTTTTTTTTTACCTGCTGCCTCCGGTTCTTCGATCAGGACGGTTCGGGTGGTTCTGCTCAGAGGGTGTTTCATTGTGGGTCGGGTGGAGGTCGTTTGACGTTTCGGTTCGGTCCAGTCCATCAAAGGTGAAATGAGATGAAAGGTTGTACCTTTATGAGGTTCAGGTGTGGTTCTGATGGTTCCGTCCGGGACTCCATTCGGACCAAACGTAACTGCTAGTTTGAGTTCTGGTTGGGTTGATATCTGGGACACCAGAGAACTTGACGTCTCAGGCCTAGGGGTCGAAGAAAGATGTACAGATGTGAAGGCTGTTGAATGTTGAGTTGTGGTCGGATCTGGGTTTGGTTCAGGGATCGGTTCAGGGATCACAGTCAGATTAGAGATCAGCTCTGGGTTCAGGGTCGGCTCCGTCATCGACACCGGGGTCACAGTCGGGGTCGGTTCTGGGGTAGGCTTAGAGGTTGTTTTCGGCTCCGGGGTTGGCTTGGGTGTCAGGATCAGCTCCGGGTTTGTGGTCAGCTCCAGCTCTGGGTTCGGGTTTGGCTCCGGGTTTAGCTCCAGCACTGGGTTCGGGTTCAGCTCTGGGTTTATGATCTTTGCTGCTGAGACATTCAGAGACAAACGGTTTAGAACCACTGAATGACTTTCAGGACTGTCTGAGGCTGTCCCCCGAGACATAAAGAACCTAGAACCCCTCAGAGACCCACCGTGGTCAGTGGTCCACGTGGAGCTCACCCCAGACGATGGCTGGTGCCAATCTGAAGATTAATACAACCAGCAGAGAGGTGAAGAACAGCCGAAGCTTAAATGAGCTTCTTGAAATGTTGCTACTCACCAGCAGGAAGTCTGATGGATGAGACGTTTGCTGTGAGACAAGAAGAAAAAACTTTTGTTGAGCTTTTGTGGTGGTAAAACAAGTTCAGTTGACTTGGTAATGAACTATAATTGAAGATATTCTGTAAGCACTAATGTCCTACAAATGTCTGATGAACAAACCCTGATTGGATACCATATATGGAAGTTGAGCAGCTGCTCTAAGACTAAGGAATGTTATGTTATGCCAGGAAAGTTGACACACATGAAAATTAATCTACGCCATACACAATAGTAGGTTGGGTTTTGTATAAAACTGTTTGTCGGAGAAGATAATTTGGGACTCTTAAGAAGATGGTAAAGAAAATGGTTGTGTGATGATGCGTTAAAGTAAAGACTCTCCTGCCGGCTACTGAACAGACAGAAAACCATACCTGTCTGTCTGTGAGTTTTTCACTTTGTTTCGGTAACAAGCTGTCTGAATCACTCCACAATACTTTCAGCAGAAATCCTTTCAATTAATTTTGTAAAAACATGGTTGCTAAGATTGTTCGGCTGTGGCGGCCATCTTGAATCAAGATAGTTCCAAATAAATGAACTTTAGACGTTCATCCAAGATAACATCTCAAGTTTTAGCACGCTAATATTAGCTTCATCAGTTAGCAACAGGATTAGGACTTTAAGTAATAAATAACCAATTAGAACATTTTGTTTTCTTCAGGTTCACGTAAACGGACCAGAAGAATCCAGACCTGAATGTGGTCCCTCAATGATCGTCTGGTTGAAGAGCGGAGTGATGGACTCCACGTCCCACAAGTCCAGAACCTCTGCGCCTGGACAAAAACAGCCGAAAGCTCCACAGATAATCTGAACTCTTTGGTACCGAGCTAATTTAGGGCCGTAAAGGTTTTTTTTTTTTTTTTTTACTGAAAGAAAAATGTTGGGAATGCAAAATACAGAAACAAATATTGATGTTGTATCATTTGATTAAAGAGTATGGCATGCAGTTATAGCATGTAATTAACCTTATAAGGCAGGCCATTTTGTTATATAATCAAAAAAATCACAACTTTTTCAGTTAAAATTTTTTAAAATAAACTTTCTTTCATTTTTGCTCAAAACTTTGGACTTCAAATTATAAAACATTAGTAAAAATAAAAACTGACTTAAAATATTAGATTTATATGTATATTTCTAAAAACAGTCTTTTTTAAACTGAATTAATTAAACTTTAGCTTTTATTTTGTCTTCAAAATAAAACCAACCCCAGTGAGAGGCTCTTTCTGTAAGACTAAATGTATTTTAGAAAAATAAAAACATTTTACCCATCTTTCCTGCCATCACGCAGATATAAATACAGTCAGACTTATTCCTCTGAGACACTGAAATAAAAATAAATAAAACTTTACAGATTCAGAAAGAACTTTTGACTTCCTGTAATCTAACTCTTAAAGGCAGCTTTACAGAAGAGGATTAGGGCCACCGAAAAAATAAATCTAAAATTCTGACTTTAATCTCAGAATTCTGACTTTAATCAGAATA
>JAVKLF010000064.1:228777-249804 GCA_034783495.1 Millerichthys robustus | reverse complement strand
TATTACCCTGCCATTGAGAGTACACTTTAGCTGGTTGGGTGGAGAAGAGCCTGTTAATCCTTCTGGCTTCATTCTCCCTTGTGTATCTCTTTAGGCGGCTGGCCAAGGCTTGGATCCTCTGTTTGGCAGTTTTGAGAGCATCAGGTATGGGCATCTGGCTGTACTTCTTGGGTACTGGTCTTTGCTCTGATAGTTGGCTCACTTCCCTCCTTGTTGCCTTGATTTTAGTCTCTAACCATCTTTTCCATGGTGGTTATTGGATCTTCTGGTTACTCTTATAGCCAAGCAGCTCAAGGATCACTGATGCTGAGTTGTAAATCAACTCATTGGTTTTCGTTATGGTGTTGGTAGGGATCGTTATACTATATATATGGCGTTAGCTTCTGAGCTAATTATATTACCTCAGGAGGTAACAATAATAATAATAGCTAAGGCCACAGCTGACCCTGAAGTTTCTTCATCTGGGCTTGGAGTGAGATTTTCACTACTGAACTTCTCAGTAAAATATGTCACCACTGGCTGTCCTAAAGTTACTAAATGGCATCATGTGCTGTCTTTGTTTTAAATCTAGACATTACAAACACACTAAAAATCGTCAGGTTATCCCTTTATTTAACAGTGCCCTGAGACGCCGGCCGCTCGAGTTGTTCGCACATCGTGACAGCAGAGGGCACCCTGTCATCTGTCCTGATGACCCACCGAGCGTGCAGGGTGGGGTTCTGCGTGATTGACAGGAGGGACACACAACTGACATAGGCCGAGATCCCTTTAAGACAGCAACAGTTTGCTCTGACTAGCCTTTCGCTCATCACTCCTGATGGATGAACTGTTTCTATGAAATGAAATGACCTTTGACCCTTCTCAGATTGATGGGCAGCAAGGTCATTGTTGATGTTTTTCCACCTTGGCATCGTTTTTATTTTGGTTTAAAACTAAAAATATTCAAATGCACGACAAATCCACTAAATGAGCTGACAACATGTCTGACATGAGGCTCAACTGTGAGAAGAGTCCTTATGTTGGGACCCATTTTGCTTGTCCTTCAAAATAAAAGCTAGCGCAGGGTTTGATGGATGCTGTGAAAGCTGCAGCCCGTCTCTCTGGGCTTCACCTTATCGACGACAGATGAATTATTTGCGGCACATCAGGAATCTGCAGCCACTTCTCCTTGTTAACAGGAGGTGGGATTTGCAGCCGTCTGTAGAGACGCTGACAGGAAACAGTGATGGATTCCTCCTCCTCTTCCTCCGGCCGGGAGATGAAGAAGACTCAGGTGGAGGTTTGCTGATTGGGCAGAATGTTTTACCCAGAATATCCTGAAACATGGGCAACGCGAGGTGAGCAGCTGATTAAAAACTGAAAAGGGAATCCTCAGCATATTCAAGCAGAATCAGAATCCTGACAAGACCTAAAGTTCAGAAACATTTCAGCCGAAGAAAACCAGGAAGGAAGAGAAATACACAACAAAAAGAATCTCTGAAAGAAAAGAGACAATACTGAAGAAATAAATTAAAAACTGAAAAAAGAAAAGAAGTTAAAAAAAAAAACAAACATAATCTGAATGTTTGAAGAAAAAAAAACAAGAAAAAAACTGAACAAATTAACAGAAGAACATGAGCTAAAAAACTGCAAAACAAGCTAAAAGGCAAAAAGTAGAAAACCGTAGCTCAAAGCTAAACTTAGCAGACAGTAGCTAAAAGCTAAATAAAGCATAAGCAAACAAAACTAGAACCAGCAGCTGAAGCAGACTTTAGTTAAGTATACAGGCTACAAAAAGCTGAACAATTTTCTGATCAAGCTGATCCACATTCAGTAATGAGGGTGTTGCTTTGGTACGTTTATGTTCCAACCCTCAGCTTAGGTCCCGAGGTTTGGATCAGGACTTAAAGAACCAGCTCCAGGACCAGATCTCCCTCCTTGTGGTGGCATTTATGTTGCTGAAAACTAGATAAACTTTAATAAATCTGCGTTTAACTTCTCATTTGAACTCATTAAGCATCCCTGACATGCATCGTGCATCGCCACGGCAACAGCTCCTCTCTTCCTCTCTTGAGCATCCCTCCATCTCCGGATCGCCATGGCAACAACTGCCGGCTTCCGTCTCCCTCCTGTCGGGGGATCACCAGCCATCCCTCCTCCTCTGCTGGTTGCCATGGCGACCCTGTGGCGGTGTGACGTAATTGGAGGGTTTGGGGAGGTCGCGTGTCGGAGCAGCTCCTGTGAGGAGAGGAGACAGAAAACCCTGGCAGACGGTTTTATTATTTATAAACCAGAATGAAATAACAAGACCAAAGTCTTGTTTCAGGATCCATCACAAAGAAAATATGAAATTCTTCTTTTTAATTCTCATATTCTTTTTAATTTGTCCTTGAAATCTACTTTTCATTGAACTTTTTATCCTTTTTAAAGCAGATTGAATTGTTTTAATGACAGCTATCCCACCTTAAAAGACTGGAACTCTCTTACAAGCGAGCTGAACCAGATGTGGGCAGAATAAATAAACCTGCCGGTTCCCACCTCAATCGTCGCCGTCTTGCTCCGGTTCATGCCAGGCTGAGAAAATATATTTCTGCCATTTTTATTGTTAAAAATTGAATGTTAAAGTTTATTTCCCATGATAACCAGCAAATAAATCCCCCTCAGCTGAGGCATGTGTGTATGTGAGCAGAAGGTTTTAGCTCCTCCTAACCTTACATACCTGCCCGTTCTCCATGTCTGCAGACACAAAGGGCTGAAGTTCGCTCTTTAAAAAAACATTGAAGATGGATATTTGAACATTTTATGGGCATTTAAGTCATGTTTTCAGACCATCTGTTAACAAAAACCTTTGACAGACAGACTCGATTTCATGACTTCCTGTTTCACGGTATCGGGTCGATCGATTCTCATCTCAGCCAATGCAAACGACGAACCGTCCGTCGTGTTTAAGGGCAGGATCGGTGGATTAATGAGTTTCTGCTGAGATCGATCAGAGTTCCTTGGCTGTTGTTTGTCAAAAGTCTGAAACATGTTTACAGTTCTGAGCAGCAAACAGAGAACTGAAACTCATGATTGATTGACAGACTAAAAACTAATTTACCTACTGATTGATAAAAGATCTGCAGAATGAAAAAAACAATCAGACAAAAAGTCCTGCAGGGGGACGGAATGAGGGACAACCTGGCCTGCTATTAGTTGCAGCAAACACAAAGTTCAAACTTTGATTTTTAAAAGACAACAAATCGTTTCTGCAAACCGAAGGACGACAACACGACAAACGTTTACCTGAATGGACCAAAAACCATGAGGTTGAAGAGCTACAGCTCAGAGAAAAAACAAGTTTCTGCTGCTCTGAATCTACAGCTACAGTTACAGGTGTGTTTTAGCACAATGCTACAGCTGAGTGTTAGCAAGACGCTACAGGTGTGTGATAGAAAAAACATCAGGGTGAGAGGTCATCAGCAATGACCTTGGAGGAGCAACTGTTGCTGTCAGTCAACCTGAGATGGGTCAATGGTCATTCAGGGTCTATCATTCTATTGACAGGAAGATTATTTACAAGTAGAAAACATTTAAGACAACCTTCAACCCAAAGGGCAGACTGTGCAGTGAGCTCCTGCTCAGATGCTACAGGTCTCAGTCAGCAGGTCATGGCCTCTTCTCTCTAAAACCAACATGGCAGCATGACTTTCATCTGAATGGATCGCAAACCGTCTGGACCAGAACCAGAGCAGGGGACAGACATTTACTCAGAATGCACTGCAGCTGTCAGCGTGGGGGCTGATGGTTTGATAGGCCCAAATATGGGTCTATCTGTCTGACAGCTGAAGTTTGGACCGAACTTAGTCCAACAGAACCACTATCCCAAACACAGCAGCTGACCTACAACAGGATTAATGCCGTTAAACCAGAAACTATAAGAGAAACTCGATTTTACTGAATGTAAAACAAACGCTGGACAGATGTTGAATTATTCTGCAGAAGGAACCTGATTTATTGTAAATTAATTCTCAGAGCCACTGACAACCTTCAGAGAATTAAAGAGATTCAGGGCGACCTTCATCTTAAAGCCGTTCATCATCTAAAACCTGACTTTTACTCCCAGCTGAGGGACGCTTTCCTTCTTGCTCCTAAACTTTGATTCTCCTAAATAAAAACTGAATCTGAAGAAATTGTTTTCATTTTGCTGACTCATGCCTCGGAGTCTGCAGCCTGAAATCATGACATCAGAAAATTTGGGTTGATATTTTTCTTTGTGTGAACTTTTCCATCTGAGTGCCAAGTTTAGCATTTTAATTGTCATGACGACGAGATGCCCTTCATCTCATTACCCCTTCCTCCTCCTCCTCCTCCTCCTCAGCTTTGGACCTGCTGACTTAGCGGGGAGTAAATCTGCTTATTAGTGAGCTGGAAGTCAAACTTTAACACATTAAATCTGTTTCTTTATCACAGTTTATTGTAATGAAATCGTTTGTTTCCATTTTCATCTAGCTGTCGTTTCATTCATCTGTTTCCTGCTTTAAATCTGGATCTGGTGAATAAAACGGTTCCCAGGTCCGAATCAGACTGGTTTAACGGCCAGCTTTATGGGAAAGTGTAGACAAAATTAGTAAAAACACAAAGAATTTCCAAACTATGGAATGTTCCTAAAACTCAGAATGGGTTTGAACTTCTCAGATCATAGACCTGACCCAAGTGAGTCCACCAACTCCTCTGCTTCTGGAACTTTTCAAACCCAACCTGTAGTTTTCAATCAGTAGTCGACTTGTTTCTGCCTTTCAGAGAGGGCTGGTGATGAGGACTCAGGTGCAGACGGACTTGAGGGAGACGCAGGGATAAAATAAATCATATTCATTTAAAAGAAAAGAAAAGGCAGACATGGCGGCAAACAAGAACTAATTACAAAAACTTAACTAAGTTATAACCAGAGAGGAACAGCTGGGCGACAAGCAAGGTGACATGAGCTGAGACTGGAGACATGAGACGCAGGCAGTAGAGAAAGACAGAAACACGGGCATAGCCAGGACCGGAGACAAAGACAATGAACCGACTGTGCAGGGAGGATAATGACAGACACCTGGAGGGAGAGACTGATTACAAACTATGGACAGGTGTGACGAATGATCAGACAGGAGGCAGAGAAAGAGAGAGAGCGAAGACACAGGAGGCCAAAACACAAGAGAGACAAACTTACAAGACACATAGACCACAGAACCTGACAGTCCCCCTCCCCGCCCCCAAGGAAACGGCACCAGCCATTTAACAAGACCAACTCGGGAGGGTGGAGGGGGGTACGTCGAAGGACAGAGGGCAAGAGACAAGAAAAACCCAAAAGGAGAACCCTGGGAAAAACCAAAAGAGATTTAATAAAAGACGGTTCAGGTGGTCGACCGGAGCTCGACTGCGACAAAGCCACAGTTCCGGGATGGTCACCAACTCATTGGTGACCACGTAATGCAGCCACCAGTATGTGGACGTCTTCCCCAGGTCTACATACCGTCGAGTAACCCTCTGTATATCCCAGAAAACCTTGGGGTCGAACACCTCCTCCCTGTTTGCTGAGTCCTGTCCTGGTCGGTTCGTTCTATCAGAGAGGGCTGGTGATGGACTCGAGGGAGACGCAGGGATAAAATAAATATGTATTTAAAAGAAAAGAAAAGGCCGACATTCTGATGATTTTAAAATAAAAAATCCTACAAAATAAAAGTCAGAAGACAGATATAGTTTAGAGTCGGATTCTGCCATAGCTTCAATTATTAGTTTCTAATCACTGCTGGACTTCAAACAGGGTTAATGGTGGAAATTTGAAGCTGTTTGGACTCAGTTGCTATTTTTGGCTTCAGGATTCTGTTCCGGGTCGGAACAAACCCTGATTGCAGGGGCGTCTGGGACTCGTCGCGATACCAGCAGGCTTTTAAAGCAGACAGGAAATGAATCATTCGCCTGATTTCTGCTGCAGGCTGCACGTCGGGGTGAAAGATGACTTTATTGCCTCCATGGAGCAGCAATAAACTTTTATCTGCTCAGAAATAAAAGACAAATCTCCATTCAGTATTCACATCATTTTCTTGTGTAGTTGCTGTTCTGCCGTTTTATTCTTATTGTAGTTCAAAATGATCAGCTTGATTTAGCAGTCGGCTGCTTTGACTTTAGTTTTTCGATTTTAAACTTTTCAAAATAATTACATTTACACAGCCTTTTGGAGTATTTTTAGCTTCTAGCATTCTGACAAATCAAGTTAGTATTTTGCTACTTTTGGTTTTGCTGGTGTTTTACTCCTCTTGGCTTTTAGCTTGCATTTAGCTCCTCTTAGCTTATGTTCTGTATTTCTCAGCTGTATTTTCTTAGGATTTTGTTAGTTTCAGAGACTTTCAACGAGTAGCAGGAGACTTTTAGCCACGGAGCTTTTAGCAGCCGAACCGTAGCAGAGCTCGTTAAATTGACTTCCTGTCACCTGAACCGATCGGCTTCAGGCGGTTCTGTTTAGAGGAATGGAAAGTTCAGCTGCTCGAGCCGACCCGGGTGAGTCCGAGACCGGTTGGAATCATTCTGAATCTGTAATTAGCTGGTCTGTGGAGGATTCGTTCGGACCTGCTGGTTCTGGTCTCGCTGGGACTGAATCTGTTTTTCTGGGTCAGCGCGATTTGCAGCAGATGGTTCTGTTGAACTCGGTGGGGAGATGGAGGTGAAAGGTGCGCTGCTGTTCCAACAAACAGGAAGTCTGTTCATGTGCCTCCGTTGCTTAGCAACAGGCAGCAGTTTGAGACGACTCTCATCGGTTTTAATTAAAACTCTTCGTCTCAGACTCAAAACTCGGTCCAACGTGAAACAGAACCTTTTAAATAAATCATATTAGTATAAAACTCTGTCAGGAACATCTTTGGAGACATTGTTCATAATAAATGTGGGACGATTTGCAGGAAGATGGGCTGTTTCCCAGAATGCACTGCAGCTCCACACCTGCTGCAGGTAGAAACGGCTGCTTTAAACGCGATAAGGATTTTAAGTCAAGTTCCTCCTGAGCTGCCTCAGAGGGACAGGAAGTGACTCCTCAGAGGGACAGGTAGTGAGGTCTCAGATGGACAGGAAGTGACTCCTCAGAGGGACAGGAAGTGACTCCTCAGAGGGACAGGTAGTGAGGCCTCAGAGGGACAGGAAGTGACTCCTCAGAGGGACAGGTAGTGAGGTCTCAACAGGACAGAAAGCGAATCCTTAAGGGACAGGAATTGAGGCCTCAGAGGGACAGGAAGTGAAGTCTCAGTGGGACAGGAAGTGATGGAAATAACCGCAATAACAGTTTTAATGGTCTAAAACCATCTTAGCATGTGGCGGATTTACCTGAACCAACTGCTCAGGTGTTCCAGTCCTTCAGATCTTTTGCCATCCTGTATAATTTTAGCTTTTTTCCCCTGCCCTCTGCTTCACCTTCCAGTTTATTCTGACCTTTATCAAATCACTTCTTCTGTAGCTCGGAGCCGTTTTTAATGAACCGGTCTCGGTTCTGAGGCCTCGGGTTCTGAAGTTGGTCCGTTTTGAGCTGCTGTAATTAAACCAAGGTCATTTTTGTCCGCCCACTAATTACTCAGCTGGACTTCGGCTCAAAAACCGGAGCTGGAAGGTTTTCAGGGCTAAAGATGGATTTGAAGGCCTGCCACGGACCTCTGCAGGTCCAAAAGTTTTACCTCAGGGTCAGCAGGTTTTTAAACAAAAGTCGAATTTTACTGACACATCATATCTACCAGATAGCTGGTTTGTAAAGTCCCTCTGATGTAAACTTGCTGAGTCATGCTGTGTAAATCAGTCCTGACTCGTCAACAACCTCACGGATCATCTGCAACATGTTGCTGCTGGACACTGAGTTTTGGTTGGAGAGCGTTTTCAGATGCGGTTGCCTAGCAACTGGGACTCTGTTAGAAACACGGCTGTGTCATGGTGTTGATGCTGACACACACACACAAAAGGCTAAATATAAACGAGCGTGGACAGCATGGTACCCGTGTCGTCTCGGGGGAAACAGCGTTGTGTTTAATTGACGAGCTCTTGGCCGTTCCTCATCTCTGACCCACAGCACAAAACAGAACCTAAAAGGACCGGTATGAACAATCACACGGTCACAACCGGTCCAAACCAGTGAGGACGAGGTCTCCAGGATCCAGACAGTTTAAATGAGTTTTGTCTTTAATAACTTCCACATATCTGAAAATATTTCTTTTCTCAGTTTAAATCAGTTTAACCAACAAACCCGAACTGTTGCGGACAACCAGAAAATGCTCAGATTTAGCAAGTGAAGCCGTTGTTTGGTTCCAGGCTCGTGTTTCTGAACCAGGACAATATTTTCATACTAACAATCTTCTGCTGTGCAGAAAACTAGACACAGAGACAAGACGAGCTGAGCTGCAGGCCGAGAATGTGGGCGAAGACCGAAGAGAGAAAAACAAACAGAAGTGGGGCAAGAGGCAGAAATATTTAGATTTAAAAATAAAGATAAAAAGAGATCAGAGAAACAGTAAAGAAGCAACAGCTGGTGGCTGACCCAAACCCAGAAAACGGTTCAACACAGAAAAATTGAAGCAAGTCTTCATCCGAGGAAGACTTCTAAAAACATAACCTAATATCTGACTTCCTGTCCTTCAACCATCACCAAAAGGCTGAAGGTGGGAAATGCTGTTTTTGTTTGGTTGATTTAAGATGGCTGCCACAGCTGACTCAACTTCAGCAAACACAAAAATGGATTTAACTCAAATCAACCGATGTTAACCTAACATTTGGTGTGGTGGTAGCTGAAACTGATCCCCATCACGTGATCTGAGGGTGGTTCAAACCGTGACTGAGGCCACGCAGCCCATTACAGGCGCCGCCTTTCTGAGAGGAAAAGCGTTAAAGAGCTAATTCACTAAACATCATGTTTGATTGTTCCAACCTACATTGTGCAGAACATGAAAACTAATAAAAAATATACATTTCTTTTTACACATTAGCTTTCTGGCCTTGACAAAATGGTGACGTGATTATAACAGAATAAGGAAATACCAACATGTGACAGGAGTCTAAGATCCTTTCAAAATAAACCTGAGTAAGAAAACTTTTGGTTGAATAAAACAGTCATGATTTTGAGATCGTTTGTTTTAATCAAAGGATCCTGATCCTGCCTTTGACAACAAGGCATGGTGGATGATTGACAGATCACAGAATGTGGAGAATGATTGACAGATCACGGCAGCCGTTGGATGAGCAGCTGATTGAACATTTGAGGCCAACAAACAAGCCGAAGGATGTGATCAATTATTAATCAGCCAAGGTTGGCTGGAAAATGTCAGCAAAAGCTCCGCCTGCTTTGATCTGAACATCCTGCAGGTCCATCAGGTTCTCCTTGGTCCTGAAGGAAACCTGCCTTCATCTAAGCTGGATGAACATCACGAGACCAGGTCTGCACCTTGATTCTTTTCTTTCTGACTTGTTCTGCTGTAGATCAGCTGCTGTGTTCTGTTGAACCCAGTCAGTCCACTGTTCACAGTCCACTGATCAAACCATCGGGCCTCCGCCTGACAGCTGGGAGGAGGTTTTTTTTGCTAACAGAAATATTTGAATAAAATCACTATGTGATGTTTCTTTTGTAGAGTCCATTAACGTGAGTGAAGAAAATCCATGAGTTGGGTCCAGAACCCAGAGGTTTTCTCAGCCTCATCTTAAATCTTTCTAAAACATCAAAGAAATAAAAAAAAAACGATGTTCCCGTTTCCTCCATCATGAAAACAACAACATGGACGAGGACCAGGAGATGAGCAGCACTGGTCCAGATGGGCCACCGAGGGATTGGAAGTGAAGCTCCATTAAGAACCCGAGAAAAAAACGGGTCCAGAGTGGGTCAGAGAAGGGGCAGATCTAATGGTTCCTGGTGCAAAACCAAGTATGAATAAAAGATGAGAGCGGAGCTAAGTGCTCCGTCAGAAACCCACACAAAACGCTTATGTCTAAACCCAAACATCCTCCTGATCCGGAGAACCCGAGAAACCCGTCAATCAGATCACAGCATTTAATTTTTTAATGCAGACAAAACCAGACAAAACAATATTTCTGTTGTTTCTGAGCAGACTTCCTTTCAGAGAGGGTTAATCAGATTATCTAACAGCATCATTACATTTCAGGGTTCAGATTTAAGAGTTTAAAAATCTACGGTACATGGAGACTAATTTAATCTCCGAAAACAGCCGAGAGGAGAACCAGCAGCTAAACAAAGCTTAACAAGCATGTTGTGTTCAAGTTATTTGTTTTAGTTCAGCTTGTTTGAATAAAGTCGAAACTTTTAACAATAAATGTTGGAATGAAAGCTTAAAGCTCAAATGAAAACATTGCATAACAGCAGCTGATTTAACCGTATCTTTTTTTAGCTTCACACATAAATACACAAACACACACACAAACATACAAACACACACAGAAACAAATACACGCACAGGTTTGCATTTCTATCCTCATTAATACTATTCATTGAGTTCTACTCATTTCCAGTCATTTCTAAAGCCTAACCCTAACCCTGACCTCTGACCCCTGATCCCCAACAGTATTTCCTCACTGGGGGACTGGACTTTTGTCCCTGTGTTGATTTTGTTCGTTTACGAGGCACAAAAATTAGCAAATATCTTAAACCAGCAACTGTTGCTGTTCATCAATCTGAGAAAGGTCAAAGTTCAGACCGTGCAGCGCTCAGAGAAATGAGCTTCCTCCCGGTCCAGTCAGAGTCTAGAACCTGAGCCTGATGGAAACCCTGCAGTGGGAGATGAGCAGAAACCTCAATGAGCTGAAGCAACACCGGACAGAAGAGTGAGACAACAATCCTCTACAACCACCATAGAGTCAAGTCCTCCTCCAAACCACCATAAGAGTTCTGCTAAAGGAGGTTCTTCAAGCTGCTGAAACAGTTTTTACAGAAAGACAGGAATAAACTGACGTTAAGGGATAAAATTCTAATTAAAACTGTAAAAGAATTAGGTTCATTTGATGCAAAGACTGCTGACTCAGCGTTTGTTAAAACGAGTATTTTTAATCAGCATGTTACAGGAAGCCGAGCAACTCGGCGTTAAAATCACCAACTCAGCAGACTGAGGTGGGACTGGAATTACAGACTGTAATGATTTTAGCTCCTCTGTCGTCCTGCACGCGCATGCGGGACAGGGCCGAAGTTCAGCCGCTGCAGTGCAGAAATGGGTTGTGGGATTGGAGAGAGGAGGGGGTTTCCCTTTACAAAGAGCAGATTGGCTTTCGCCTCCTCGTAAGAGCATCCTCCTCTGGGTGAGAGTACTGCACCTGCATTGTCCATCACAGCCCAGGGATCAGCCAGAAAAACTTGAAGAAGAAACAGAAACTTCTGCTTCTGATAAACAAACTGCTGCTTCTCATACACATGTACCTCCATATTTATGGTTCCTGATACTTGTGTACCTCGCCACCTATGTTCTCCTGTTCCCTGATACTTATTTTACCTCTGTACCTATGTTCCCTGGTACTTAATGTACCTTTGTACTTATATAATTCAGTTCACTTTATGGATTTGGGTTGATCTGGATCACTGGCTGAAGTGATCCAGTTTGATTTAGATTTTGACGGTTTCAGGCCATCACCTGGACGATTAACGAGATTCATTACAGAAAACATCACTAAGATTTGTTGAGCCATTTGTGAGCTGGAGGTAGATCCTTGTGAACATCATGTGTCATGAATTACACCTTAAAAATCAAACCCCAAGAAGATGGTAACAATAAAACACTTTCCCAGCATCCGTCGCTGCGATCATAAACAAAGTTTTAACTCTCTGGAGACAAACAAGCTGAGAAATTACCATTGCCCACCTGCTACTGTGCAGCTGCAGCAAATCACCCTGCAGGGTGGTAAAATGTGAAATACCAGAGGTGCTTGACTTGCACAAGCACCTCCATCTGAACGGGGTTTATATTGTTTCATTTAAGGAATGCCTGACAAACTTATGACCAAATAATACAAACAACATTATACTTCTAAGACCCAACACCTCTACAACGTGGATAAATACTGAGCCTATTTTAGAGGCTGAAAGCTGCTGTTCCTTTCAGCTGATATTTAACACTTGAAGCATGTTTCATGAATGATGCTCAGCTACTACCACACCAAATTCTATGTTACATTGATCCCTACAAACCCCCCTGGTACACCAGTATCAATGTTGGCTGGATCATACTGCAGATCTTTACATATTCTGGTATGTCCACCCCGTACCAAGGAACACTCCCCCCGTACACCCATCCCTGTGTTTCCTAGTACACCCATCTCCATGTTCCCCGGTACACCCATCCCCATAGTCTCCAGTACACCCATCCCTATGTATTCCAGTACATTGCTTTCTGACACAGCCAGGTTAATAATGTGAATTATTGTACTGAATCAGGACTTATGAGTCTGAGGTCTCAAATAACCCAAATCCTACAGGACCTTGTAAGGCTGAGGATACACCTACCATTAACCAAGGAGGACACCAATTTATGGACTTTATTGTTGCTATTGAACATCAAAAACTGAATGATTGGTAATAATATAGGAAACTTATTTAAAAGCCAAAAACCATGACCAATGTGAACCGGATCATTTTAAAGAATGATTCAGATTGACTAGAAACTGACCAGCTCTATTCTTCAGCTGCAGTCCAAGGAAACCGGAGCCTCTGGGGAAAAACCGGAGCCTCCGGGCGCCACGAACATTACAGCCGTCTGGGTTCACCGGGGAAGCAATAAAGCACTGTGAAATGGAGAGGGAGGGAACACACGGGCACTGATAAGAGCAGCACAATTAAATTAGCTCCAGTGTTTGGTGTAATCACACTCCGGTAGAAGACGATAGAGTGGGACCCCGCGGAACCGTCACAACGTGGACTGGACAGAAACCGATGACTGAGGAGTGTGAACGGGTTCAAGCAGCTGGTTCAGCAGAAAACTCTTCAATTCAGATGCTTCGTTGAAATAAAACCGTGTTAATTAATTCCTGCAGAGTCCAAATGTAACGACCGCCTGATAAGTCCTGCAGCAGCATGAATACAAAAACTTTAAAGCTTCCTGCAGTAAAAATACACAAAAAAGACAGGAAACATTCTCCTGCTGTGTTAAACAACACCCGAGGGTTTCATTATGTCCCCGATGACCTCCTGATCTACCATCATGGAAGACATTTTTCTGCAGAGTTAAGTGCTTTTTGACGGCCGATCTTCTCATCAGGTTGGAGGTTTGAACAAATTGTAGCAGAGGAATGTTGAAAGCCCAGAAACATCTGGAAAAATCATGTTTATTGATTCAAGATGACCGTTATCTGAACTACAATCTGAATTTATCGTAAGACAGCTAAAACAGTGTAAAGTGGTACGAAACTGAAATAATGTAGGGCTCACTTTGAAGCAGTCATCTGGTTCAATAGAAAAGACACCAAATACCTTAGTTCACCTTTTTTTTTCACCTGTCCTGTCCGGCATATATGTACTCAGTGAGATTAAACTGAAAACTTTTCTAATGCCTTGACAGTTTTATTCTACAACAGGAGGATTTCAGATAATCCACCCATTGATGCCTTTATTATATGAAGTCACCAGACAGTGAAGGCTGAGGGGGACACAAAAGAAAGGACAGAAGGGTGTGGGGGGTGGGGGGTGGACAGATACAAAACAACAACAATAACAATAACAGGAACTGACAATCGGAATACAAACTACATTTAAAAAATTATTCAATTAATAAAAGTTACAAATTTATTATTAATTAAACCAACAAAAGCAGATCAACATGAGCCACAAATATTTAAACTAAGGTTGTGTGTAATACGGCATGCATACAAATGAGTGACACAAGTGTGTGATGCATGCGCACACATGATGAAGCAGGTGACTCTACACGCGTGTTTACTGATGATCAGATGTACGTGGATGTGCATTTATGTTCATGTATGGGAGAAGGACAGAGGTTTCTTGTTTATTTTATGTGGGTAGTACCTCCAGAGTCATACCTCCCCCAGCGACCTCAAGCAAGTAAAGTCAGACCCAGTCCAGCAGGGGGCCCAACAAACCCGGAGTCACAGCGGACCCGACATACCCACACCACAGAGAGACCACAATGAGGCTCCCGAGGCAGAAACAGAGCCGGGGCGCAAGGACACCACCCCCCGGCCAGAGGAGACGCAACAGGAAGTCCAGGGAAATCTAGACCCACCAAAGCCCGCCCCCCATGGCCGCGGAGCCCCAGCCCAGCAGTCCACTCACCAGGCCCCCGCACAGCCTCAGGGCCGAGAAGCCCAGTGCACACTGGGAGAGGGGATGCCAGGGCGCCATGGAGGCAGACATGCCACCCAAACCCATCCCCCATGGAGGCCGGTCAGCATCACCCCCACCGACCCATCCAGAGCCCCCCAGAATTCGCCGGGGACAACGGGGAGGACTGCCGAGCAGCCCACACGCCGAAAACCAGGGGGGAGGCCACCAGAGGGAAGGGCAGAACAAGGGCCCAGCCAGGTCAAAGACCGGCCCCCCAGGAGCATGGGAGGCTGCAGCCCCCCCACCACACAAACCACCAGCGGGGGGGTACATCGTACCACGGGAAGATCCCACCACGGAAGCCCACAGGCACTTGGCCACCCACTCCTGCCCCTAAAGGGAGCACCCAGACCCACCCCACCGCCACCAGGGCCCCCCCACTGAGGCCGACCGGAATGGCAGAGAGGTGGGGTGAGACAGGACCAGTGGTGCTGGTTATCATTTCCTCCCCTGCCGTTTTTAATAAATGTGTCTGTGCGTGTGTGGTTATTTGTGATGTTATTTGTGTCTATAAGTGCATTTAAAATTGGGGGACTTGCTGTCCCGGGGCCACCACCGCTGTATACAATGGTGTCCCTGGGAACATATCCACCCCCAAGGCGCTATGTGTCTAAATTGCAGTTAAAATTGGGGTGCAAAAGTCGAGGGAGGGGGAGTTACCCCTTACCCCACAAACACCCCAAAAAGCCCTATGTGTATAAATATTTATGATGTACTTTGGCAAGGGAGGGTGGTCATAATATGGAGAGGAAGGGGAGTAGTATTAAATTTTAAAACAATCTTAGTTCATATCTAAAACCACAACAAAGATGGATTATTAAAGCTTAATATGTGTTTGTCAACATCTTCAGATATTAAAGTACCGGGGAAAATAGATACCAAAAGTTTCAGGTACCAGGGAACATAGGTATGGGTGTACAAGGGGGAACATATGTACCAGGAAATCTAAGTACAGGAGAACATAGGTATTGTGAAACATAGGGATGACCTCCTGGCAATAATGTTACATAAAGATATTTTAAACTACTGGTTTAAACTGTTCCTCAAATATTTAAATCACACAGAGAGGATACCAACCACATGACATAAACATTTATTTGAACAAAAACATAAAAGCTCTAAACCCTAAATATCATAAAACCAAACTGTTATTAATTTCTGAGTCTTTGTAAATGGGAGAAGTAACTGATGCGTAGTTAATGAAGTCTGGATGATACATTTCATTTCTGCAGGAGCTGAATGAGTGTCCCATCGGAACAGCGTTTGTGGAAGTTGAATGTCATTACTCTAAATGACCACAACCACAGAGTTCATTAGGGAGCTCTGATCCACAGACTGGTAAACAGAAATACTCTGAAGCGTTGTGCTTGACACCCAAGGAATGAAAATCACATTTTATCAGCTATCCGTCAGTGCCTTCATGTCCCAGTTGACTCAGTTTGTTCTGATAGAATAAACTGGGTTTACTGTTGGGACAATTTACCAAACAAACACTTGTTCTGCTCCACTTTATTTCAGAAATATTTAAACCTGAAAATCTACAGATTCACACCTTCAGATTCATGTATTGACTTGCAGAAAACTCAAAGGACTCTGAGTTTCTTTAAAAAAAAACAACAACTAAAGAATCAAAGGTTTTCTGCTCAGTGCAGCCATTAAATGAGCAGAAAACTATAAACGTTTTAGACATTGATAACATCAGCTGAACCTTTTAGCCTTTGCTTCATGATCAATAATGATTTAAATCCATCAGAGATTGAATAAATGTACTTTAATGTGGCTCAGAAAATATTGATGTGGTTCTGATAAAACAGCTCAGGTTTGTTCTTTCCTGCCAGACGAACAGATGTTGATGAACTTGTTAATGTGTGATAAAATAATTGATACGTTGACACCAGATGCAGAATTTGATTTTAAGTCATTGCTTTATGAGTCTTTAGGTGGTTCTCAAAACTTTTCTTTAACATGAACAGTGTAAATCAGCAGCTTTATCACAATTTGATATTATATCGATTTGTGTGGATCATGATACGAATTCTGTCGATATTGCAAAATCTGACATACATACATACAATTTTGATTCAATTCAATTCATAAATCTGTGATGGATATGATGCGATATAATATAAATGTGTTAGATGGGCATATGTCATGATATTGATCCATACTGGGTATATGACAAGGATATGGCTCAATGTTTTCATTTTGCCTTAACGTAATTCAATCATTAATCGTTTAAATTGATATATTGATGTGTTACGTCCCTAATGAAAAGTATCAGTTGTAGAAAAAATGCATTTCGCCCACCGTTGAAACCTGTCAGCCATACAGAGAGCAAGAAAACCTCAGAGCTTTTCAAAAAGGTTTTTAGGAAAATCAGGGTTCAGACAATGAGCTTCCAAAATGACCAGCTGACGCAAAGAAAACAGTTTAAAGTTGAGCTAAAGTTAAATCATTAAAAAGTATCTCACTGAGACTCTCATTAAATCTGGTGCAGGTTGGATTTTTAACCCTAATGAGAGCTCTTCTGCTTTAACCGTCAGTCTTTACCAAACTTCATCATATGAATCTGAAACATCACGACTTGGTGACTCAGTTTTTTTTGTTTATGGCTAAAATGAATGAAAGGAAACTATTAGAATGAACCTCGCCCTGAGGATTCAGTTTGCATAAAAACCCACAAAGATGCTGAGGTTTTAGGTCATAAAACAACTAAATCAGGGGAAGCCGATTTATCAGGTTTCTTGTATTTCAGTTTGACAACTCGCTCAGAACCAGAAGAAAAATGAGCCGAGCTGAACGTTTCCAGGAGAGAAAATCTGGTTTTGTTGTTGTTCACAAACACAAACAGGACTTTACAGTTAGCATGCAGCCCTGAAGTTGTTGCTGATACGTCCTTTTTTGAGGAGTGATGCAGCACTTTGTTACAAAAGACAGAGACGTGATTTAAGCGGCGTTGCATTCTGGGAGGTGGCGCTCCTAGAGGCCAGGGGATCAGATCTGCCACTGAAACCGCTGACGTGGCGGGTCTTCTGCTCCCCATCACTCCTGATTTAATATGCTGCCTCCGGTCGGGATCTGAATTTGCTGCGTTGTCATGGAAACCAGGATTTGGGTGCTGCTGATGGAAGCTGCAGATTTCAGACTTTGACCTGAGATTGCCTCACAGTGAGAGACGATGGCAGTGAATAACTTAATCCAGGACTTAGACGGGACCGAAACCTCTGGAGTTTGGTCCTCTGGAGGAGAACCTGAGGTGAATATACTCAGATTTGATTCAACTCAGTTTATGTAAAAAACTATTTGCTGAAGCTCCTTTCTCATCAACTGTTCGTATCGACACGGTCTGTTAGCAAAATATCTAATGACTCAGTGGACTGACTTTAACAAAACCCTTAAAGTGATCATTCGATGAACCTATGTTGAAGTCATCACAGTTCAAGATCGCCGCCACAGCTGACTGACCTTAGCCAACAAATTGTCTCATGAAAGCACTGGTTTACAAACCTTCATGTTAGCAACAGAAACATGATCAGTAGCTTATGTTCTCCTGGTTCAACTGGAAGTGCTATAACTAGCTGCTACAGCCGACTGTGTTTGTAAATAACCACAACATTTTACGTAAATATTGTGAAGCTAATGACGGTCTGTGTGGTCTGGATCTTGACCCAAATGACTGCAGTGATCCACTTCGGTCTTAGATTCGCTCAGACTAGCCGTTAGCTCAACAGTTTGTCCAAAACAAGGTTGTTCAGAGAGCCATCTGCATCAGATATGATATTGATTGTTCCTAAACTTTCCACAGAATCTTGTTTTATAGTCATTTAGAAACATTTATTTGATTTATTAGAACAAAAACCACCTCAGCTACATCTTGAATCTCCTAATAAGAAAAGTGCAGAAAAAAACAGCAGAGAAACCCAACATATCGGAGCTAAAAACAGCCTGAATCACACTGCCCTCGGATCAGAGAGGATCAATGTGAACCCACTCCAGAACTGGTTGGAGCTCAGATTATGTAACTCCAGTGGGTTTAAAGTGGTTTAAAAGTTGTAAAAACCCACAGAAGCTTGAAGTGTCTGCTCCTCTGCAGGAGCTGAAGCCTCACTTCGCACCAGCTGCTGTTTCATAACCAACTGTTCGGGTCCAGCAGGAATACCGGAGCCACGGGCCCCCCTCTGATAGACCGAACATCACTCAGAACCAGCTCAACCAATCAGAACCCGTGCATGTGTTGCAGAACCCGCAGGTACTTACACGAAGGCGTGGTAAAGCAGCGCCCAACCTCTCGGCCTCTCCAGGGCGTCGTAGATCAGGTTCTGGATCCTCCTCCTGCGGATGGCGTTCCTCTTCACCGGCCGGGTGTAGCTCAGGGGGGTCTTGGCCAGCAGCCCAATACCGATGCCCTGACTGCCCCGGACAGGACCCACCAGCAGTAGCGCGCCATCCTTCTCCGCGCCGCCGCCGCCGCCTTGGTCCAATAAATCCCCGGGAGGAGGAGGAGCGCCAGGAGGTTTATTTCGCTCCTCCGAGCCGCTAGCGACGGTCCTGGACCGGAGCCCCATGGTCAGTGCTGAGAGCCCGGTGGGGGCCGCATGCCATGGTCCGCGCGCTGGATCCGGAGACACAGAGTGGTCGTCAGAGGGTCATTTAGGGATGCGGACCCCGGCGCGAAGGGAGGCGCTCTGTGATCTGAGGGGGGAGGGGGGACAGGGAGGGTTACACATATTTACTCAAAATAAAATAAAATAAATAAAAACAACGTCTCGAGCTGCAGGAACCAGGCGCGAGCTGTGCGTAAAAACACGCCCCGACCACCAAGCCTGAGATCCACAATAGGCTTTAGACCCGAATCCAGGCGAGACCACCTCAAAGTCTGAGCAACTCATTGCTCAGGTCCACAGCCGAACCGGACCCGAACCAAGTGTTTATTTTACGCGTCAGGAGACAAAAAAACAACATCCGATCTGCTGCTCAGACCACACACACCGAACCGAGCCGAGCCGAGCCGTGCCCCCTACCAGCATCGGATCCCGAGCATCATGGTGCGAGTTCCCGGGGCTTCCAGCCTCCATCCACCTGCAGAGGAAGCGGCGCGAGGAAGAAGAGGAAGAGGCCGATCCTGAAACTGAGGAAGAGGAACAGCAGCTCTCATCAGCACCAGCACGGAGACGCGACGTGCGCGCACACGGCAGCGGCCCGTGCGCGCGGGAAGACTGTGCACACCTTGATAGATTCAGGAGTGCAGGGAATAAAACGCGCGCGTGAGCAGGCGCGCTCATGAGAACTTTGTATGCATTGTCACGCAGACGCGCACTCACAAATTGATGTAAACATCTTTATTTCTGACAGACTGAGGTCATGTTTTAACCCTGAACATACCAAGTCTACATGATCGCCCGCCAACAGACAGGTGAAGGAGGGCGATCATGTTCCTCATGAGTTTACTGAAACTCAGATTAATGGAAAAACATCTACAGCTGATTCAACATGGCCGCCACAGGAAGTCTGAGCTGAATTTTGGTGTGGTAGTGTTGAGAGTCATCCCGAACACACTCTCTAAGTGTTAAACAAATCTCACAACTTTGTTTAAAACAAACTCAAGGCGTGTGGGCCAAATGTGGACCACCACTGCATTTTATGTGGCCCGGGAATTTCAAAGATGTATATGTCTATAAAAGCTGCTTCAAAACAAGCAATGACCAAAAACTCATTTTACCCGGAGAAAAACAACAATCCGAAAACCAATTTATGCCTGTCTTCTTGGCCTTTAGTATTTCCATTTGAACCCCGGCGGTGGGTGAATTTGACTAATTATCTGGATGACAAATGGCTGAGCGAGTCTGTAATTGAAAAAGCAATAATTTGACTGCAGCTGTCTGCCACTGCTCTACCGGACGGTCCGGTGAGTCAGCTCCGAGTCGTGGACAGATGGGAGTCTGAGCCGTTTACTTTCTTACAGCATCTCATAAAAATCAATCCTCCTGCTGACGGTTCTTTTTTTTTTTTTAGATGCTGCTGCAGTAGCTAAATCTTTTACAGCAGCTCTGATCTGTGTTAAAATTGTCCTTGAAGCATTTTGTGACCCTTTTCTGTAAAAAAACAAAAAAAAATACTAGATTAAATCAGTTAATCCTGATTCAAACACTTGCAGGTTCCTGGTTCTTTTTCGACAAAATGTGAAATCTGGACCAGATTGATCGAATACTTCCTTTGAATCAATAGGAGTTCAAACTGATTGGTGAGGCTCTGATCAATACTTGAGTTTATGTGAACGAGTGGATTTATCACGAGTGTAATTTTACATGCTGAAAACAACATTCACTTCTGTCCTAATCTTGCCAAGTCTTTTGTACGAGTTTCTTTGCCGTGATGGGAGCAGCCCAGTGAAAAACAAACTTTGTAATGAAAAACTGATGGCATGTAAAAGATCGTAAAACAAAATTTGCATGAACAGGTCTAGAATTTGGGAGATTTACACTTTTTTTTTTAGCTGTCAGTGCACTTTTGGTCATAGCTAGCCTTTAGCTCGTCGGTCCAGTCAGGACTAGTTTTTTCTATAAACTGAAGCCAGGTCCTCAAAACATTTTTATCAGGCTGGGGTGAGCAAACTCTGGTGCAGACAAACTCGGGTTACTCACGGGTAGGAACATCCATTCATCCATCCATTATCTTTTACCCGCTTCTTCCTGTTCAGGGTCACGGGGGTCACTGGTGCCCATATCCAG
>JAVKLF010000064.1:185786-196019 GCA_034783495.1 Millerichthys robustus | reverse complement strand
ACTACTTACAGATTTCTGGGTAAACAAAATAGAACAGTCTTAAATGTCATTGTTTCTAAAACAGGGCATTTTTCTGCACGGTGGGGGGAGATTTTGATAGTATACCCACTTCTCATGGGACCACTACACCACGGTCTGTAGCGCTGTAAGGGTATCTCCAAACTCAAAATCATTCTACAAAATCTGATCTCAATGGTGATATAACATCCATCCAATTTTTCCAATACTTCTTAAATTTGTCAGATTCTAATCTGATGGAAGAGATCAGCCTTTCCCTTGTATATATATTATGCATCACATCAACCCAGTCTTCCTTTTTAGGAGCTTCTGCCTTCAGCTAGTTATGGCTTTTTTACTAGCTACCAACATGATTCTATACATATATCAGCAGATCTTGTTAAAATATCCACAATTTATGCAATTATTTAAATGCTGCCAATATGGAACTATGTTGGAGCAATCCCAGAACACAGAAGTGGCTAGCTCTAACCTCACCACATTTCCTCCAACATCTTGTCTCTTGCTGGTGTAATAAAATATCTGACAATATTCTTCCAGCCAAACTCTCTTCAACAGGATGTTTTCCACTGTTGCCTACATGGGTTTGTTTATTTCTGACCCGGTAGAACCGAACCCAGCTGGGACCAACATTGAACCATCCCAACGGCTCAGATCTGCCTGAATCGTTCAATCCATTCTTGTTGAGATTCAATTTAAAAAGGGGACTTCCTGCCGGGACAGGAAGCTGTGACCTCCTGAGTGACGTACTCGTGACGGCTCTGGAGAAGAAGAGTGCCATGTCTCAAACTGTTGAACTGCGGGAGAAACCAGAAACAAAGTTTGTTTTCTTTATTCTCTAAAGTAAAATGTTGGTTTTCTTTAACTCTTTGCTCAGAAACAACTTTTTTATCTTTTCTCAACAGAAAAACAAAAAGAAACTACAAGATAAGAAACTTTATTTTTAGATCAGCTGCTAACTTCAGAGTAAAAAACTTTAAAAAACGTTTTTGTTATTAGCTCAGTTCATCTAAGAACTGGAGGGGATTAAATAAATCTAACGACTAAATCAGAACTGAAGATTTATAAAGTTTATGTTTACCTGTAAACTTCGGCTGGGTTCGGCTCGGGCGTGTTCGGCTGCTGCTCTCACATTGAAGCTGCAGAAAAACAAAAACATGAAGCGAGCTACAGTTTCCTGTTAACTCTTCGACTCCAGGAGAACTGCACCGTCATGTTTTACTGCTTTAATTCAGCTAAAACTAATCTCAGTCCAAAGCGCCGAAATAAACAACTTAAAGGAAAGTTTTAACAAACAACAACAACCAGAAACAAAAATAAATATACTTTTATAACATGAAGAATAAAATAAGAAATATAGATTTTGAAGCAGAACTGCACACATGGGTCTAAGACCGGTTCTGATTCTGAGACCGGTTCTGATTCTGCACAATTTCAGCTTCGACCGAAGGCAACAAATAAACCATAAAATTAAAACCAAATTAAAAATCTGTTTTTATTTAATCTGAGAAGAATCCAGAACCAACCCGATCGATTCTCATCAACTGAACCATGTCAGATTTTATATTCTCTCACAAAGAAAACAAAATGTTCAATTAGGCTAGTTGAAATAAAAGTTTCTGCAGAAAATGTTTTTTAAAACCCAGTATTTTGTCTTAAATTTCACTTTTCTGTAAGGTTTTAATTTAAATATGTGAATATAAAAACACAAACTGAAATATTTAAATATTTAGTGAATTTCTTCCTGTTTTCAGCCCCATCCTGTATTACCCAGCATGCCTTGTAGCTGCTGCTGGACCGTCCTCGTCCTGTATTACCCAGCATGCCTTGCAGCAGTGGCTGATGTTGGAGGAAAAGGCGTAGCAGGAAGCACAAAGATGGACAGAACCATTTCAGCTGCTGGTTCTGTTCACGGAGACCAAAAGTTCTGAGGAAGCTCTAAACCATAAATGTCACATTAAAGAAAATGAGACATTTTATTATTTTCAGAGCTCTTATTGTGCTGACAGCATCTTCAAGAATTTCTGCACACCACTGTTTTGCTCATTTATTCTAAAAATCTGATTTAAAGTGTCATTTCGTAAAATTATTAACACTGTCTCATGTGGAATTATTGTGGCTTTAAACCTATTTTTTACAGCAGATGCTGGATTTTCAAAATAAAACACGACTGCTTTGTGTTTTGTTCTGCACAGAAATGTTTGTTGAAGACTATGTACCTTTTAAAACGAAAATTTCTTAAAATACTTTTGGAAAAAATAAATTATTAGAAGCGTTTTTTGTTTTGTTAAATAAAAAACAAACGATTATTTGTAGCTATATTTATGGTTTTATTAATGGTTTTAGCTAAATCTGCTGCAGAAACACAGAGTTAATAACGAAACAGATAAACTCACCGGTTTGTCTTCGTCCCGTTTTCTACACCGAAAGTTTTAAAAAAGATCTCCTTGCTTCTTAAACTGATTATTTATCCAAATATTTTATATTTCCGTCAGTTTATAAATCCTTTAACATATCTGTGTTTGAATAAAAACAAGAAGTCAGACAGTTGAGCTGTCCGTTACCGAGCCCTGCCACCACAGGAAACACCGGAGACTATCGAGCTCGCGAACGTAAATTTAACTGATTCCAGTCCGTGATTTCAAAGTAAGAACATGCACATGAGCGTGAAACTTCTCACGAGCGCTTTCTATTAGTAGTATGGCGATATACACAGGACGATTAATTAATTATTAACGTTCACTTACTGTACAACTCAATTTTATTAAGTCGCGCCTAACTCTTGTAGCCGAATTTCGCTGTTTGAGAGTTTTATTTCGAAGGTTTGAGAAACAACTTCCGGAACACCCCACAAATTCCAGACAAGACTTTCCACCAAAATCCCAACTGAAACGTGAAATAAGTTTTTCTTCTCTGTTGACTTTAACCAAATTTGATCTTAGTTTCACCAAACTTCAAGTTTTAAAGCTACTTGACAAAATCACAAAAAATAGTGCAGATGTAAATAAAATCAGTGGAATATATCCATGGATGGAGTTTGTTCTCACCGCACACCTGTGGGTTTTCTACATATGACCAAAAACATGAACTTTATGTTGAGGAGTGACTCTAAATTATCCCAGAGAGTGAAAGGTGTTTGAGTCCTTATGGATGGATGATGGTTGGATGACTAGAACTTAAATACAAACTTGACATCTCTGTTTATTCAAACAACAAACTGTGAATAAAAAAACAAACAGGTTAAAAACAGAACTGTTTTCATTCCTGTGAAAACGCTCTGGACGCTCGGCCTGACCAGGCCTCAGGTCCTAGGGACCCTAGGCGGGCTCCAGGACGTGGGTAGCGTGCATGTCTCGGGTCATGTTGGACTTCTCTTTGAGCTTTGCCTGCAGCAGAGTGTGCTCCACCACACCGATCCTCACGTCCATCTGAAGGATCTCCTGCTTCAGCTTCGTCAGGCTCTGCTTGACCTTCACCACCGGAGCTGAAAGGAGACATGGGAGGTCAGAGGGACAAAACGAGGAACAAACAAGACGAGGGACACACCCCGTAGATTGTTTTGTGCTTCACCTCCGTCGGACATGCTGCTGCCTCTCTCCTCCATCTCCTGCTTCACCTTCTCCAGCTCCTCGCTGATCTGAAACAGATTCTCTGAGGCTGTTAGAAACGTTCTGAATAAAATACAACCACAGAGTCTTTAATTCAACTTTAAATCATTTGAAAAGCTGCATTTCATAAAATAAAAGAAATAAAAGCGTCTCGTTCAGCTGTTTGCTGAAGAAAAACTTATGAACAGATCATAAAACTCTTCTGTTTCTGTCGCAGTAAAATCTTGTCTTTCTAACATTATTTTTATTAATTATTAGTATTAATTATAATTTTTTCTACATTTAGGCCTTTAATTATTTGATGACCTGAAGTCAGATCTAAAGTTTGAGAAGACTGGACATGTTTGGCGATGCGTTCACTGACCTCAGATAGGACTCGGGTTCTTTCCATTACGCCTCCGCTTGCCAGCTGGTAGCGCTCTTTGGCCTTTTGGAGGAGAACATTTTATTCTTTAAGTGGTTTCTGCTTGGCTGGGAGTGTTTTATTTTGGCGAGGGCGCCCTCACCTCGCTGAGTTTGGTTCGAGCGCTGCGGTGCTCCTGGACCAGGTGCTCCAGCTGGTTGTTGATGTACTTCTCTCTGCTGCTTACCTTCTCCAGAGTCTTCCCGATGTCGTCCTGCAGCTTGTCCAGGTGGCTCTGTAGAGGCGGGGAGGAGGCAGGTTACTCTGTGGCGGGTTCTCGTCTTTGTTCCCGCTGAATCCACAGTCTTCTGGTTTTATCGTGAAACATTTCTCGACTTTTTCATGAAGTGAGTTTTGTTTTGAGCTCATCTTTGTTAGAACAAAAACTGGATCAGTGAAAGCACCTTGGTCTCTGTGAGAGCGGTTTTAATCCCATCTCTGTGCTGATGCATCTGATCCAGATGGATCCTCCAGTCCTGCAGAAAGTCAGGAAAACAAAAAGTCTGGAGTTAAAACATACCAGAGGCCCGAAGGCCCACCTCGCCGACACGCACCTTGTTGTCGGTCCGGATGGTGACTTTGAGCTGAGGCAGAACCCGCTCCACCTCCAGGTTCCACTCTGCTGCGTCCACCCTGGACTCCAGGATCTCATCGGGTTTGGAGGTCGGTTCTGGTTCCTGTCAGACAGCAGAATGTGTCTCAGTGTGATGGAAGGGAGACAGGTTTTCCAACCACAAAGGTCACAGATCCAACAGAAAGTGATCTCACGGTCCGTAACTTCAGCGCCTCCAGGTCCATGCCGGTCTCCTCCTCATCGTCAGCTTCCTCCTGAGGTCAAAGGTCAACACAACAACGTGATTCAGACTGAAAATTCTATTTTAACATTTTAAAACTTTTTCAATCTGGACAAATCTGCGTGTGACTCTGTCAGCTCAAAGTTTCAAATAATTTAAATCAGAAAGTTTCTGAGTTTAGGTTCGTTTGGGTCAAAAAAATTTTACAAAGTTACAAAAAATTAAAAGTGAAACCCACGATCATCTCCTCTTCTACTTTGCTGAAAGTGAGCTCGGCGTCGTCGTCCATCACTGACTCTTCTTCTGTGTTTTCTGTCGGGTACTTGGGCCTGAAAGAGAAAAGCAGGAAGTGGCTCTGCTGGGGTTTAAACTTTGGCTGAAACTGAGCAGAGATTTAATCAGTTTGAGACAAGAAGAAATGTGATGGGGAACCTTCTGAAGGTGAAACCTCTATTCTTCAGGGCTTCTTCAGCCAGGCGGTCCAACACGAAGCAGACGTGCTCTCCTGAGCCCGACTTCAGTTTGGAGGGAGGGAAGTCCACCTTCACTCCCTGACAGACGGAGACAAACATCCTCATACCTCAGACGTGGAACAGCGTGACAGAGATTCTGCTGAACTCACCAGAGCCCGGAGTTCTGCCAGGATGTTGGACACGGTGGAGTTGGGCTCATCGTACTCTTGAGGCTCGGCGAACGGCCTTCCCGCCGCATTGATGAGCCACGCCGCCATGATGGTGAACATGTAGAACTGCTCCCCGGCGTTGGACATCAGAAAGGGACTGGAGACAAAGTAATGCCTGAGGACAGAGGACAGGATGCATCTGATGAGGTTGTTCTCGCTTCAGGAGCAGAGGGGTGTCAGGGGGACCAGGGAGCTGCAGCCCCCCTGGCCTAACGCTGGCACCCCAGTGGCCCCCCAAGATGTAGTATGTGGTTGGTTTTTAATTGTTTTTTTATAAACATTTCATATCATTTAGTAAGAGTTTCATTTTGTAAAAAGAATGTTGTTATTTTGATAAATAAAACTTAATAAATACTTGTTGAATACTTGACATTTAAAATTCTCAGTTCTTGTCAGATAGAAATAAAGATTTGTAAAAATAAAACGAAAAAGACAAAGGATCTGCTTTTGGTTTCAGTGGATCACTCTAAGACTTTTAATGCCCCCCTGTAAAAAGTTCCTGGGGTCAGAAGACAACAGGAAGACAAACTGTAAACAAAGAAAAAAAAACAATAAAGCAGGTCCAGATGTTGGTTCTGATTTAAACCTCTGAGAAGAGAAATGTGATAAAAATGTTGCTTCATTATTAAACTCTTCTGGTGCTAATTTTGTTTAAGATAAATAATTATTCCTACAGAACTTTTCCTGAGCCGTCCTCACCTGGAAAGGTTCTTCATGTTGTGTTTGGACAGAACCTCCTCTTCGTAGTCCAGAACCTTCAACTTCTCCAGGAGGTTCTCCATCACCACGAAGACCTGATGGACCGAACCGGGCCCGCGCTCCTCCTCCGACATCCCGTCTAAACTCACCGATAAAACGACCGAACCGAGCGGTTAATCAGACCCGAAACACGGTCGGTTCGTTCATCTTTAGCTTGTTAGCATCTGCTGCTCCGTGATCGTTTGACTTCCGATCCGTTGCTAGGAAACCGAAAGCTAACTAGTCGCGAAGCTGGCTACTGTTCGCTCTCATTAATAGAGTTATGTTCCCTAAATATTTTAAAGTCGGCTGGTTATCTACCGTATTAAAACTAATTAATCAAAGTTTCCATATGATTCCAGCTTTTAGCTTCTTTGTTAATTCAATCTTTTTCCGGTTTCATAACCGATCAGCTAGAAGCGGCGCTGCTGCCTCTTACCGGCCGAGACCAGAACTTCAGGCTGTATTTCTTTACCCCAGATACGTAAATTGTAAAAGAACTGTTTACGTAATTTCTCTGAAAAGGAGATATTTTCACTGTAAATTTAATTATTTGAAGATACTGTTACAAGCTAGAAGAAAAATAACCAACTGAACTTATTTTTTCAAGTTAAATGTCCAAAAAGTTCTATTGCCAGTTATTTATTTTCACTGAATTGGCCTAACGTTTTTCTGACTGCAATCTTAAAATTCCCACTCCTCTCAAGGGTTTAGTTAATTTTTACCTCCAGGGACAGTTGTTTGGATGATAATGTCAGCAGTAGCTGTCAGTTGATCGCTGTTGACCTCTCAGATCCTGAAGTGAACACATTTTAATAAAACAGATTTATATGCAACTGAAAAAAAGCAAAATAAACAACTTCCCACTAACGCAGCTGTGGGTGTGATTGTGACTGAAAAGATTTTAAGATTTTAAACACAAAGAATATTCAACCAAAGTACTTTATTGCAACATTTAGAAACTTTAGGACACAATAATAAAAAGCAGAACATTATTATAAATGAAGGTCTGACCATCGTTACAAAGACATGAAACAAATTTTAAATCAAACTTCAGAATAAAGATCTGCGTCGTGACACATTCAGGACATGCAACCTTTATAAATATTTAGTTAATCAGAGGAAGACATCTTTAAAAACTAAAAATAAATCATTTTTACAATTGTGTAACTTCTCAGTCATCCATGACATAATGAGAGAAGAACAAACTGTTCAAATCATTTTGGTATTAAAAAAGCAAATATTTGGGAGATTTCATCCAAACTGTAATCATCCCAGCTGATGCTGTTTGACAGAAAATGAGATTGAAACACGCTGGAACTTATTTCCTCCAACTCACATCAGATAAAAACCTAAAAAAGCCTCACAACGTATTTACATTATTTTATATTTACAGTAGAAATGAGCTCAAACTGTTGCGGTAAACCTATATTTTTAGGCCACTTATTCTGAAAAACCCACAAACTTTCTCTCACAGCGTCACACACTTCCTGTTTGTAGCTTTTTGTGACAACCGGATCTTCACTCCAGTTTGGATTGGCCGAATTAAACAAACGTTCACGTCTTTAAGTGCAACTTGTTTACTCTGACTCAACTGTTGAATGTTTGATTGCAGAAATGATTTTAATTAGATTTTAGGCACAAATTTGTGTAGAAACCACGAGTCTGTTTAAATAACTGACATCGTGTTTTGGAAAGTAAGAAACAGCAAGTGCACATTCCTCCAGGTCCAGACAAGATTTAAGGCGTTTCTAACTTTTCTCCACATTCTGAACGTTTCATTTTTCTCCTCGCTGTAAAACCTCACTTAGACCGTTTGATAAAACTTCTCTCCACCTGTGTGAGATTTCATGTGACGATTTAGATGTGAGGTTCGATTAAAGGTTTTTCCACAAATTTTACAAAAGAATGGCTTCTCTCCCGTGTGGATCATCATGTGCCGTTTACAGTCCCCGTTGATGGTGAAAGTTTTTCCACAAAAATTGCAAGAGAACGGTTTCTCACCAGTGTGCCTTCTCATGTGGACGGTACAGCTTCCTTTAGTGCTAAACATTGTTCCACAAACTCGACAAGAGTACGACTTCTCCCCTGTGTGGATCCTCATGTGAGACTTCAAAGTGTAATTATAGTTAAAACTTTTCCCACAAACTCCACATGAATATGGCTTCTCACCTGTGTGGATCCTCATGTGGGTGACTAATTTACTGGAAGATGAGAAGTTTTTCCCACAGGTGGGACAGCAGTACAGCAGTTTGTCGGAGTTCTGGCTCCAAACTTTGTGGACCCTGACGTGACGGAACAGAAGTGAATTCTCCAGAAAAGTTTCCCCACAGATTTTACAAGAAAACAACTTCTCAGACGGTGCTGATGGGCCTGCCTGGTTACCGTAAGGACCGTCTGTGTGATCCGTCTTTGTTGGTGACCACTCTGTAACTTCAATTAACCCCGAATCTTGGTCCTGGTCCTCGGGTCCAGCAGAACTCTGAGAGGTGAGCTGCTCCCTGTCTGGTTCTGATTCACTTTCATCATTTAAAACAGTCACCATAAACAGATCAGCCTCCTGCTTCAGGTGCAGCTGAGCTTCATCCTGATTGGTGCAGAGCTCCTGATCTTCTTCTTTGATCTGTGGAGGTTCTTCCAGGTACTCAAACCGTGGAGGTTCTGGATCCTCCTGGTCCAGACTGGAGCTTCTCTCCTGCTTGTAGAGCTGCTTTTCCTTGAGAATCCGTGTCTTGTGGACCGGTTCCTGTTGGAGGTCTGAAAGGACAAATTGACCAAACAAAGAGAATTAATATTAACCAGAAATGTTCCGACAGTGGTGATGTTATTTTAACCTCAGATTTAAAATATATTTAGCGGGGTTTTAAATGATATGTATGGATATTTTTTGGTTCCTAAATACATGAACGATCTCAACAGGACTGGAGGTTCTGGTGATTGAAACTGAAGAACCAGACCAGGATGGTCAGTACTTTTACTCTATATGATACAAATGATTTTATATAGACTCTCGATCTTTATATAGACTCTCAACAGAGCTTAGTAGCTACGACACATCAGTCTGGATAAATGAATAAAAACAAATACGCCTGTTAGCTGTTAGCTTCCATTAGCTCCTGCTAACTTAGCATCCTAAACTCGTTTCCCTGTGTTTGTAGCTCCCTGGTTTATTTTCTGTATAAACTGTGAATAAACGAGCAGCTAGCTGCTTCTTTACATCATTTCCATACCGACTCTGTGCAGCTTCAGCTCGGGTTTCCAGCAGCTGAGATCCAGCAGACTCCGCTGCCGCTCGAGCTCCTCTTCGTACCGCAGGATCGTTTTCTCAAACTCGAAGAAGATTTCCGCGGCAGCTGCCGTCAGTCTTTCACTGATGAACGCTTTGAGGTGCGGAACTGAAGACATCGTTTCTAAAACTTGACTGAAAATAAATCGAGAATCGGAAAAAAACACAAAGCGCTCGAACCGATAGCCGCTTTTGTTTCTTCGTGAATTTATTTGCGGCTTAAAACAGCTTCAGCGCCACCAAGCGCCGTGGTTAAAAAAGAAAATCGATTTTAAGTTCTTTATGTACAAATATTTTTTATTTTTTATTATCAGTCTGCAACATAACTGCAGTGGTTGACGACGTAGTCAACTGTAGTACTTGAGTAAAATAACTGATACTCATGGTCAAATCTTACTCAACTACAAGTAAAAGTTGCTTGGTCAAAAATCTACTCAAGTTAAAGTAATGAAGTACTCTCTTTTGAAAATATTTAAGTATTTAAAAGTACATGCATTTAAAAGTACTTAAGTATTCAAAAGTACAAATTAAATTTTCTAATATCAGTACATTGCTGTATGATTTTCAGAGTACCGGTAATTTTACAGATCCTTCTAACTTACAGAAACCAACTAGAAACCAAATGAGCAGTGGCGGGCCATCAGGGCCTGCAAGGCCTTCTCTGCTGGCCTAAAAATATCTGAATCACAGACTGATGTTAATTA
>JAVKLF010000064.1:170895-185686 GCA_034783495.1 Millerichthys robustus | reverse complement strand
ACGACTTTAAAATTTTATAGATGCTATTTTGGCTCATGTAAAAGCATGAATTAGCACTGACAATTAGTTAGTTGGTTACAATTCAAGGCATTTATTAACATTTCTTTGACAGGAATGTTTGGTTCGGTAATTTGTTGATAGTCCCTAAGTGAACCTTCGGGCCCTGCGGCCGGGTGAGATAGAGAACCGCTGGCCGACAGTAACGTTCATAAATCGGATCAACCTTGAGCTAAACGCCGCTTACTCCGCGGAGCTCGAATATCGAATATCCAACTTGAAACTAACTTCACTGCGGTTACATAAACTCAGAGCTCCATACCGACTCTGTGCAGCTTCAGCTCGGGTCTCCAGCTGAGATCCAGCAGACTCCGCTGCCGCTCCAGCTCCTCTTCGTACCGCAGGATCGTTTTCTCAAACTCGGAAAAAATTTCCGCGGCAGCTGCTGTCAGTTTTTCACTGATAAACTCTTTAAGGTGCGGAACTGAAGACATCGTTTTTACGACAAACAGGATTGTAATTCAGCTGAGAAAACCAAAAACAAGACTTGCTGCGAAACTTGTCCGTTTCTACTTCGTGGATTTAAACTCAGCGATGGAGCTACAGCGCCACCAAGCGGCATGCAGTATCAAAGCGAAGACAATTGGACTTAAAGGCCGTGTAAAGCAAATTTTTCGATTTTATTCTAAACACATTGTACATGTCATAAATATACTGTTGTAAATGTGTAAAAAGTCTCCCAACCATTTATGATTGGGGCTAGAATGAAATTTAGGTTGGACCCATCTAGCGGACACGGCCCCAGTCTCTCAGGACAGCTACTACAATGTACGTTTTTTTCATTATTTTTTTAAACTAATTTTAAACACTTGGCTGTGTCAATCAATTGAATTTGGATGAGTGATTAATAATACATTTTTCTGTGGTGTGACAAACTCTAAACACACATTTTGTATACTTTACTTTCCAACCATCCATCCATTATCTTCCACCTTATCCGAGTCGGGTTGCGGGGGCAGCAGCTTGTGCAGGGAGGCCCAGACCTCTCTTTCCCCAGCCACCTCTTCCAGCTCTTCTGGGAGGATTCCAAGGCGTTCCCAGGCCAGCCGAGAGACATAGAATCTCTCCAGCGTGTCCTGGGTCTTCCATGGGGTCTCCTCCCAGTTGGACATGCCTGGAGCACCTCCCTAGGGAAGCGTTCTGGAGGCATCCTTAGATGAACCACCTCAACTGGCTCCTATCAACGTGGAGGAGCAACGGCTCTACTCTGAGTTTCTTCCGGATAGCTGAACTTCTCACCCTATCTCTAAGGAAGAGTCCAGCCACCCTGCGAAGAAAACTCAACTTTACTTTCACTTTAAACAAAAATATTTGTTTAAGTATGGTACATTAAATCACATTACATTTAGAAATATATAAATATATATGACATAATAACCATTATACAAAATAAATAACTGGGTGGATCTCAGTCAAAATATGTATATAAAAAAAAAAAACAGGCCTTAATGGTAGCACAAGTCTTTATTTACGATTTTAACAAATTTTTTATCATCAGGCAGCAATAAAAAAACTACATAAACTGAAGGTCTGACCTGCAGAACAAAAGTGAAATAAATGACGACTAAAGAACAGCTGATCATTTATCCATTCAGGTGCAAAAACAAGTTTAATCTTGAATAAAACCAAAACAAAACCCAACAAACTCAGCTTCAGTCTGAGCTGCAGGAAATCCAATGTTTGCTGAAAGAAACTCTTTTTCAAACATAGATGAGATTTAAGACTTTCTAACTTTTCTCCAGCCGTGACAAAAGCATGTCAGCTCAGTCTCTGTGCACTTTCATGAGACGACTGAGAGATGAAATTTGATCAAAACGTTTCCCACTAAATATCAATTAGCTCCCTTTAGCTTAGCAGCTAACAGCAACCATTAGATGGTAATGCAATTTTTTGAGGGGCAATTCCATATGCAAAGTGTCAACGCAGTCCTTAATAATTAAGAACTATTTTAGTCATATTTATAAATGGAAATTGTTTAGAGTATTTGCTGCTATATTTATTTGATTACATTGTAAATTGTTCAGTGCAAAATGTTTACGTTTGCAAAGTCCCTCGTAATCCTTGATTCTGAAATATTTTTTATTAAAATATCATAAGATGCAGTCAAGTCCCCCTAAAGATCAGATTCTTGAAACACCTCTGGGTGACACTTTTCTCCACTCCTGACAGAAGAACATTGGCTCAGTCTTTGTGCACTTTCATGTGACTTTTAAGACTTGACCTTTGATTAAAACATTTTCCACAACTTTTACAAGAAAACGGCTTCTCCCCTGTGTGGATCCTCACGTGTTGTTTACAGCCTGCTGTGGAAGAAAATGCTTTTTCACAAAAAGAGCAAGAATACGGCTTTTCACCCGTGTGCTTCCTCATGTGACAAACCAAAGAGGAAGTCTGAATAAAACTTTTTCCACAGCATTTACAAGAATATGGTTTCTCACCTGTGTGGATTCTTATGTGACGTTTAAGGTGTGACTTATGATTAAATTTTTTTCCACATGTTTTACAAGAATATGGCTTCTCACCTGTGTGGATCCTCATGTGGATGACTAACTGATTATAGGCAGAGAAGTTTTTCCCACAGGTGGGACAGCAGTACAGCAGTCGGTCAGAGTTCTGGCTCCAAACTTTGTGGACCCTGACGTGACGAGAATGTAATGATTTTTCTAAAAATGTTTCCCCACAGATTTCACAAGAAAACAAACCCTCAGTTGTTGATGGGCCGGCTTGATTACCACAACAACCCTCTGTGTGATTCATCTTATTAAGTGATTGATCCGTTTCCTCATTTGACTCCGAATCCTGGTCCTGGTCCTTGGGTCCAGCAGAACTCTGAGAGGTGAGCTGCTCCCTGTCTGGTTCTGATTCACTTTCATCATTTAAAACAGTCACCATAAACAGATCAGCCTCCTGCTTTAGGTGCAGCTGGGTTTCATCCTGATTGGTGCAGAGCTCCTGATCTTCTTCTTTGATCTGTGGAGGTTCTGGATCCTCCTGATAGCCAAACCGTGGAGGTTCTTGTTCCTCTTGATCCTCAAACCGTGGAGGTTCTGGTTCCTCCTGATCCTCAAAATGTAGAGGTTCTGGTTCCTCCAGGTCCAGACTGGAGCTCCTCTCATGCTTGCAGAGCTGCTGGTCTTTGAAAATCTGTGTCTTGTGGACCGGTTCCTGTTGAATGTCTGAAAGAACAAAATGTTCAGACGGTCATGATCAGTGGTGTGGTCCAGGGTATATTTGAAATGCCTTTGCTGAAATGTGCTATACAAATAAAATTTGATTGATTGATATGTGGGTCTAAGGCGTATAACCACATTTTTAATTTCAGCATTCCATATATCCACTTCTAAATCCCCCTGATGCGCACCATTCAGCAAACATTTGCTTTTAGGATTTGTACTAAACCGGTAATATGACGCGAGCTATTCAAACAACACTTTCATTTAAGAAATATCCTCGCGTATTAACATTAGCCAGCAGTTCAGCTAATGCTAGCAATGCCGATGCTACACTGGAGTTAAGCCCGACGTTGACGCCCACTCTACTCCCCGTCCCCGTCCAAGAAGAAGCGTTATGTAAACGAGACGCTGCCTCTTCGCCCACAGCCAAAGACATCGGTACAACTTCGGATGAAGACATTAACTACAGTAGGCGGGCATGGGCCATTTTATTGCTGGACCTTGTTAATGATGTGAATAATAACATGTCAGGGCTCGACGGTCACGGATGTAGCTACAGCGACATCATGTGGTTTCATTGAAGCTCTGGAGGGGACATGGGAGGTGGTTTTGTTTTTAAAATAAATGGCCCGCCTGCTTCCAAGTTTGATCTGAGAAAGTATACAAGGACATGTTTGAAGAACCATTGTGCTGCCTCTTCTGTGCATTCTAGACAGTGCAGTGTGAAAACTCCTGTAGAAAACAAGTGTGTATGGAATATACTGTAGTATGAGCAAAGGTTAGAAACCCAGTACGGGGTTGAGCAAGAATGTCACTGTTTATGTTGTAAATGTGTCTGTCTGTCCGTCCGTCTGTCCTCGAGAATCAGTCCGTCTGTCTGTCTATCTATCCATATATATACATATACATACACACACACAGTGTTTATTTCAATTATCAACTTCTCGGTTTATCTGGTTGGTTCTGATTTGGTGGATTTTTAAAAAATCTAAGCTTAAATATGAACAAGGATGTCAAATTCCGATCTGAATTGTTTTATTTAAATAGATGTTTAAAAAATAACTGAAACACCATGTTTGTGTAATCTGTATTTTACGTTCATGTAAGCAATAATACCTACGAACTGCTTCTGAGTACGTCACTCTGGCCCACACTTACTGTTGCTAATCAGCTGCAAAGAAAGTTTACAAAGGTAAATACTGACTTGCTAAGCGAGAAAATGTGTAATTCGTTATTCCTGAGTTCATTCAAAACACCTAGTCGTCTCTCACTAGTCTGTGGGCCAGTATTGGTTTAGTCATTTCATAATTCTTCCTCCCTTAGATCAAGTAGCAGAAATTATGTGACAATGAGCAAACATGTCATTGTTTCTAAATCAGCATTTTTCTGGGCTGTTAAAAAGGGCAAAGTTTTACAGTACGGTATACCCACTTCTCCATGGACCACTACACCACCGGTCATGATGTTGTTTTTTTTACCTCACAGATTTAAAAATATTGGGGAGATTTTCTTTTAATTCCAGCATGACGTGACTCAGTCTGTCAGTCTGGATCTCTGACAGAGCCGCATCATTTTCCAAAATAAAGATACTACGAGGAGTAAAAATAAGAATTAAAAAACTACGAAAGTCTTTAGACTGTCCACAACTCGGTTCCTGTCGTTCGTTGTGAGGAGTCGTTCGAACGATTCGGATCTTTCCAGAACGCCACATCTCTAAAAATATATCTAACGGTCCTCAGATGCGTGGTCACATTTATCCAACATCACTGGACGGACTCCGTAGTTAGCTCCCAAAATCGATTAGCATACACTGTCTCTTTTAGCATCCATTAGCTCTGTTAGCTTAGCTAGATTTTTAAATCTATTCCCTGCTTCGGTGTAACTGTGTGCTTGGATCTTCCTGGTTTATTTTCTGTATAAAATGTGAATAAACGAGATGATGTGAAGCTGCTTCTTTACATCTTCTCAGAGGTCCATACCGACTCTGTGCAGCTTCAGCTCGGGTCTCCAGCTGAGATCCAGCAGTCTCCGCTGCCGCTCGAGCTCCTCTTCGTATTGCAGAATCGTTTTCTCAAACTCGCAGAAGATTTCTGCGGCAGCCGCTGTCAGTTTTTCACTGATAAATTGTTTAAGACGCGAAACTGAGGACATCGTTTTTTCGACAAACTGGATTATAATTCAACTGAGAGTATCTACTAAATACAACTAGTGTCAACTACCTCTAGATAGCGTCGTGTCTTCTTCGTGGGTATAATTGCGGCAGAAAACCTTAATGATGGCGCTTCAGCGCCACCAAGCGGCGCGGAAAACCAAACCAAGGAAAACGTGATTTTTAAACACAAAATTCATTAAATACTTTTGTACATAGCTCAGAATTGTGTGTGTATAAAATCACGATTCAAGATATTTAACTGGGTGGATCTCAGTGAAAAATATAGACAGAATAAAGATGCCTTTGTGGTAGAACAAGTCTTAATTTACGTGTTTACCCAAATATTTTTTCATCAGGCAGCAATGATAAAAACAATAAAGGTATGACTATCAGAACAAAGTTGAAATAAAAACAGACAGCTAAAGAACCGCTGATCATTTATCCATTCAGGTGTAGAAATAAGTTTAAACTTGAATAAAACCAAAATAAAACCCAGACTCCTACAGTATATATCTGAATGAATCCTGTTTATTCATTTTTCAGTTGACTGACTCTTCAGTTTGATGAAGACAAACTGTTTTTACTCAGTACCAGTCTGAGCTGCAAGAAATCCAATTATGTTCGCTGAAACAAACCCTTTTTCAAACATGGACAAAGGGTTTGTTTCAGCGAACAGCTTTTCTAACTTGTCTCTGACTGTGACAGTAGGCCAGCTCTGTGCACTTTCATGTGACCTTTAAGGAGAGACTTCCAGTTGAAACCTTCCCCACAGCTTTTACAAAGAAATGGCTTCTCCCTTGTGTGGATTCTCATGTGTTTTTTACAGTCTCCAGTGGTGGAAAATTTTTTTTTACAAAACTTGCAAGAAAACGGCTTTTCACCCGTGTGCCTTCTCATATGGCAAACCAGAGTTGAAGTTTGAGTAAAACTTTTTCCACAGCTTTTACAAAAGAATGGCTTCTCTCCTGTGTGGATCCTCATGTGTTTTTTACAATCCCCACTGTAAGCAAATGTTTTTCCACAAAGTTTACAAGAAAACGGCTTCTCACCCGTGTGGATCCTCATATGTTTGACTAATTGACTATAAGCAGAGAAGTTCTTCCCACAGGCGGGACAGCAGTACAGCAGTCGGTCAGAGTTCTGGCTCCAAACTTTGTGAACCCTGATGTGACGAGAATGTTGTGATTTCTCTAGAAACGTTTCCCCACAGATTTTACATGAAAACAAACCGTCAGTTGTTGGTGATGGGCCTGCTTGGATACCATGACGACCCCGACCATTCTTTAGTGATCGATCTGTTGTCTCGTTTGACTCTGGATCCTGGTCCTCGAGTCCAGCAGAACTCTGAGAGGTGAGCTGCTCCCTGTCTGGTTCTGTTTCACTTTCATCATTTAAAACAGTCACCATAAACAGATCAGCCTCCGGCTTCAGGTGCAGCTGGGCTTCATCCTGATTGGTGCAGAGCTCCTGATCTTCTTCTTTAATCTGTGGAGGTTCTGGTTCCTCCTGGTCCAGACTGAAGCTCCTCTCCTGCTTGCAGAGCTGCTGGTCTTTGAAAATCTGTGTCTTGTGGACCAGTTCCTGTTGGAGGTCTGAAAGAACAAAATTTTCAGACGTCATGATCATGTTGGGGGAGATTTTTTTTTTTTTTTTTTCCAGCATCACATGACTCAGAGATTGATTTGAGTTTTTCCAGTGACCCCATAAATAAATATTTTATTATTATGATCTTATGGCTTTTTTTTAATAAAACAAATGTGCACATGGTTTTTAGTTTTCAGTTTCTGCATTTGCAAGAGTTGATTTGATGTTTCAGTTTGGTGACACGAGCCTTTTAACTTTATTTTATTCGTTTCTGCTACTTTTACATTTTTAGGAGATAAGATGCTTCCTGCAAAAAGCAGAAAATAGATAATAAAACAAAATGGCCACAAAGACTCGATTGGTTCAGCTTTAAACTGCAGCAGAAATCATGAGCATGATTATACGTATTAATGTTCTGGATACCGAAATAAAAACAAATATGAAAGCTGGCTGTTAGCACTCATCAGATCTGTTAGGATTCATTAGCTCTACTGGCTAATGCTAGCATACTAAACTCGTTTCTCTGTTCGGTGTAACTATGTGTTTGTAGCTTCCTAATTTATTTTCTGCTTCTTTACATCAACTCAGAGCTCCATACCGACTCTGTTCAGCTTCAGCTCGGGTCTCCAGCTGAGATCCAGCAGACTCCGCTGCCGCTCGAGCTCCTCTTCGTACCGCAGGATCGTTTTCTCAAACTCAGAGATCTCCGCCGCTGCTGCTGTCAGTCTTTCAATGATGAAGTCTTTAAAATGCGGAACTGAAGACATCGTTTTTTCTACAAACTGGATTATAATTCAGCTGCGAAAATCAAAGTCAACTTCCCAACTAGATAGCGTCGTGTCTTATCTTCGTGGGTATAATTGCGGCCGGAAACCTTAATGACGGAGATTCAGCGCCACCATGCGGCACGGACGATCAAAACAAGGAGTACGTGACTTTAAAACACAAAAAAATTAATTTAAAGTACTTTCAATGAAAAAGTCGGACAAAAAAATCCAAACATTATTCAAGATTTTTAACAGTGAGGATCTCTGTCAAAAAATATATTAAAAATAAAAAGACTTGCAAAATAATACAACTGTATTTATTATACTTTTTACCTACATATTGAAAAATGTATGAATTTATCATCAGGCAACATAATTGAAACTACAAGAAATGAATTTCTACTACTGGGCCTCAAATACTGAGAGCATGTGATGGAGCTGTGAGGGACTTCAAATCATTTTAGACCGTTTCCCTGTAGATACGATGTCTGATATTTGACAGAAAAGATTAAAAAACTTAGTTTATGTTAAACGGTGACATCTGTCGTTTAACAAACTGGAGCTGAGCATCCATCTTCCAACACATCCCACTGTTCAGCAGAATTATTGGCAATAACATCATGGAAACAAACTCCATCAGTTTATGGTCCACACCATAAATCAAACTATTACATCTCCTTTCTGTAATTCTTTCAAATCAACACTTTATATTAGAAAAAGAGTTTCAGGGTACTAAAAAGCCATCTACAAATAAATAGACAGCATCAGGCCACTAACGAACTATTGTTTGGCTGATGAGCCTCCTTTACATGTGAACAGATAAGTTTTGATTGCCTCAGTTAAACTTGCTGACTCTCTAGGTAAAGTCAGTACTTATAAGGCTGAGTTTACTTGCACTTCTCAGACTGAAGAAGTCTCTTGGAGAAGAGACGAAACGTTTCTACCACGAAAACCCTGTCCAGAGGACCTATTCAATTCTTTTCCTCTTTTTCTATCTGGACGATTGAGATGCATCAGGATAACACTTTATATTCTGTATTTGTAAAGGGCTCACTATAATCAACTAATATTAGAATAAAACAGGCAGGTTTGAGTGTTTTACCTTTTATGTCTTCTTTAGTTTTATAGATGAGATTATGTTATTCAGTTGAAGGAACTGAATATAACACTTTATTGTAATACAAGAGAACTTTGATCAAAGCTGTAGTTTGACTCATGGTCTGATGGTTAGTGTTTACGGACAGTAAAACATTATTTTTTTCCTATTTTTTATTAATAAAGTTTGCTAAATCTAAGCTCCCAGGACCTGATCAGAGGAGTGTAGCGTGAAGACAGTTTTCAGCATCAGCTGCTGGTTTAGACCAACACTCAGTAAGAAACCAAACCTGTTTGTCCGATCCGCTCTTAATGACCAGACAGAAAAACCGTCAACATAATTCTGTCTGCAAAACAAAACAAAAACAAAACAAAGATCGTCAAATAAAGAAACCTCAGTTTGGTTTTAACCTTCATTTAATTACAGGAACAAAGTCTGCTCTACTGAACCTGCTTCACAGAACACCCCTCTGAGACCGTCCAGTCCTGGTCCTCGAGGTCCACCATACTTCCTCAGCTCCAGCATCTGATCCGAATGAATGGTTGATTACCGTTTACTGTTTACCGCTTCTGCAGAACCTGTAGGGGTCATTCAAACCATGAACCAGGTGTGTTGGAGCAGAGAAACAAGAAAAACCTGCAGGATTTGACCTTTCAGGCCCAGGATCAAACACTCCGGGACCAGGATCAGACCCTCCGGAACCAGGATCGGACCCTTCTGCCTCAGAGTCTCCACACTAACAAGCATTTGTTTTTCATTACCGCTCTCCTATAAACAGTTATTGTTTAATAAATAAAAGAACAAAGTTTGTTTTTGTCTTCCCGGCCATACAGTACCGGTACTGGTACTGGTACCGGTAGACCCACGTTCAGCAGCACGGCGCAGCGTTCCGACCGGACGTTTCAGAGCACAAACACAGGAACAACAAGATGAAACACCGCCGCGGTCTGTGCTCGTCTTTGGTGTCCCTGGTGCGGATTCAACCCGTGTGGACCTTCATGTGGTGCTTCAGCTGCGAGTTAAAGGTAAAACTTTGCCCGCAGGTCAGACAGGAATACGGTGTCTCGCCCGTGTGGAGCCTCATGTGGATCTTACAGTTGGCGTTCCTGCTGAAGGTTTTCCCACAGAAGGCGCAGGAGAAAGGCTTCTCACCGGTGTGGCTCCTCACGTGGATGGCGAAGCTGCTGCGGTGGATGAAGGTCTTGCCACAGGTGGAGCAGCAGTGGCGCCACTTGTCAGCATTCTGGTTCTGGCCCGTGTGGAGGCTCATGTGGGCCTTGCAGTTCCCGTTGCTGCTGAACCTGCGGCCGCACACCTGGCAGGAGAAGGGCCTCTCGCCGGTGTGGCTCCTCATGTGGATGACCAGATTGTTCCGGGAGGTGAACTTCTTGTCGCAGATGGGGCAGCAGTACTGCAGCTTGTCGAAGTTTGGGCTCCGGACCGTGTGGACCTTGGTGTGACTCACCAGGAGAGAGTTGTCAGAGAAGGTTTCCCCGCAGATCGGGCAATAAATCGACTTTTCAGATGGTTCAGATTTGTCAGAACCGCTACCCGGAGGGTCTGTCTTCTTCGCTCTGAGTTTCTTTGATCTTGTGACCTGCTTCTGAGTCCCAGCAGAACTCTGAGAAATGGGTCGCTCCGTTTCAGGTTCTGCTTCAGTCATCAGAACCTTATAGGCCTCCTGCTTCAGTTGGAGCGGATCCCCCTCTCTGTCTTTGACCTGTTCTGGTTCCTCCCATTCTTCTTTGATGTGTACAAGTTCTGGTTCCGATTCCTCCTGATCTTCACTGATCTGCGGAGATTCTGGTTCTGCCCATTCTTCTTTAATGTGCACAAGTTTTAGTTCTGGTTCCTCCTCTTCTTCCTCTTTAACCTCTGGAGGTTCTGGTTCCTCCTGGTCCAGACTGGAGATCCTCTCCTTGTCACAATGGTGCTGGACTCTGAGATCCAGCTCCGTCTTGTGGACCGGTTCCTGCTGGAGGTCTGAAAAAACAAAACAAAGTTAAATGTTACCGGCGTCCAGTTGGGGAAAAACGCAAATTTATTAAAATGATTTTAAATTATTATTTTAAATATATTATCTTATAGATTAACCATTTTGGGGTATTTAATATTTATGCAAATGTAATATATGCATTTTAATTATAAATGTAATTTGTTATTAATTTATTATAATAAACTAATACAGTATCATACATACTGGATGATATGAAAACACGATAGCTACAAAATAATAATAAATATTTATGCTTTTCAAACTCACCTTCAAACCACCAGACCAGTTTGTTTATATTTCCTTTATTTAACAGTTTAACATCTACTTTACATCTCACTTTAAAAATACTTTTATTTGAATGACTGTTTATTAATATTTAAAGATATCCTTGAATGAATCCAGTCTCATACTCGGAATTTTCTTTCCCAAGTAAGTTTGGCATTTTTCTGAGTTTGAGACTGAATTCTTTCAACTATAGCCTATCTGTAAAATATAATCATTCTGTTAGAAACAAAGTAATGTCAGATACTGAATACAGCCCGGCCGCGCGCGCCTCCCCGGGGGCGCGCCCAATCACCTTTTGGCACAACACCGGGTCTGGAAACAGACGCTCCAGGAAATACACGCATCCATTAGCTGCGTTAGCTTAGCTTACTTGTTCCCCGGTTCGGTGTCATTTTGTGCGTCTTCGTCGGCTTCCGGGATCGTTTCGTGTTCGTAAACTGTGTGCGGAGCTTGTAGTCGGTTCACTCGGACCTCTTCAGAACTACGTACCGGTTCTGTTCATCTTTGATCCCGGGTTTCCAGCAGAAATCCAGCGGTCTGCGCCCGACGGCTGAGCCCTTCTTCGGAGCGCAGGATCGTGTTCATGAAAGTCGGAGATTTGTCGGACGGCAGCGGTTAGCCGGTCACAGACCAACTCTCCGAGAGGCTTCAGTGAAAACAATGTCACCGAAAACGCTGCAAATATTCCCCTAAAAAACAAAAACAACGGTGTTTGACTGGTTAAACTGGAGACGGTCTTCTTCTGTTGCGCCTCAGCAGCGCTACTGAGCGGCCGGGAGACGAACTTATTTTTAACCTTTAGTTTAACCACTTTGTAACATAATCATAAAACATAATAGTTAGAAAAGGCTAAATATCTTAAAATACCTTCCTCTAATGCTGGTGTAGATTGGCAAATAAAAATAATATTATTAAAGAATAAAAAAAACTTACTTCTGTTCTGTAGTTGCAGACATGTTTCTTCCAATCCAGGTGGCGTTCTCCTGGATTGGAAAATTTTAAGTATTAATCTGTATGAGCTGCTCCAATATGTAGCTGTATTCACATGCAGATTAACCTCCTTCCCCTCCCACTGAAGACTCAATGTGGTCTTTGTTTTGCTGTGTCACAGAAGAGTGTCAAATTTTAAATTCACAAATGGTCACATTTCAGAAGAAGCAGCTAAAATGTGACTGGTCCTCACATCCCTGATCTAACCAGTTACAAACCAGTTCTAAAACTCCAAAACCACCACAAGCTTCGTTTAAACAGACAGGAACGTTCCTGACAAGAAATCAGAACATTTTCAGCACATTTCTAAAATATTCTGAGTTTGGAGAACATTAAACTTCAGGTTCTTGAATGATGAGTTCCAGCACAACACCTGCTGTTTCTTTAAGTATAAACAGGGTGTCAAGAGGTCAAAGGTCAGTTGGGCTGATGATGATGAAGTTGTGTATGGTGTAAATCAGTTGTCAAAACGAGTCCTGCAGGCCAAACCTGGCAGGTAGGACAACTTCCTGTGGACCGATTTGATATTTCTATGGAACTGGAACGTGAAGCTGTGTAGCGGTTCAACACAGGCAGTCAGAATCACACCGGAATCAGGATTCAGAATAACTTTATTCCTGTTCAAAACAAGAACATTTTAAACACAGCAGCTTCTGGGCTCCGGATTCTCTACAAACACCCTAACCAACCAAAAGGAAAAAAAAAAAAAAAGATAACCACGTCGATACAGAAAACTTGTTGGGTATCACCAATGTGGGAGACAAATGCCGAGCATAGTGCTGCGCTAAACATGAATATATATATAATATATAACATGTGAGTTTACAACATATTTTTTAGAACGTTTCCAATACTTTAATACACAAACGAAAGACAACTCTGTACACTTACCTCTCCCCAGCGCAGCTTGGCGCGAACTGAGGAGGGCAGCGGGAACACACAGGAAATAACGCAAAAACAGGAAGTAGCGAAATAAAAGCTTTCCCACCAAAATAAAATACAATTAAAAAAACAAAGGAAAACAAATATTCATAAATGAGGATGGCTTTGTACACACTAGGAACCAGAAATGAAAGCAAAATAAAACAGAAATAATATGTAACAAACATGTCAATTCAAAGAAAATTAGTTTTGGGAAGGTTCATAAAGAAAAATAATATAAATAAATAAAATTAACTCTGCTACAGCTGCGCAGAAATATTTTTATTATAGGGGCCACCTGTGACCTTTGACTCCATGACCTGGAAATCACTGGGGACCCACGACCTGAGCTGTTTAGTTCTGATGAAGAAACGAGTCAAAGTAACTAAAGTCAAACCGTTTTAATGTCGTGTGAAAAACAGACAAGACTTCTTTTACAAAAAACTAAATAGACCCAAATACAAAACACTTCCCCTCCTGGAACAGAACCGGTTTTGTGAAACTCAGAACTTCCTGTGAAACTAAAAAAAAAAATAATCCAAAAAATCAAACATTTCATTTTTAACAAAACTAAAAACAATTTTATGTAATTGGAGACAAAGACATGATTACAAAACTGTAAAAAAATTGTCTACTTTAATTAATCCTCTTTTTTTAATAAAATGTAAATTTTTTTTTTTAAATGATACAGACTATAACTCAACTGTTTTAACTGTTTCAAACTTTCTCATTTTAAGCTATAAAAACAAAAGGAACAAAATTACAAAATCACTTTGTTAAAACATTTGTTTCAGTAAACAAACAGATAACCTAAAATAAACTTTTCAGTGACTCTTGTCAGCTAAAATAACAGATTTTATGAAGAAACCCTTTTTTTGTTTTACACTTTATTGTGAAAAATCCTTCCTGATTGAAACAAAATAAATCTGTCAAAAGGAGAAATATAAAAATAAAAGGTGCAGCAAGCAGGTTGGTCGTAACACTTTTTTTTTTTTAATAAAAGCACATTTTGATTTAAATACACTAAAGATGACTCAATCTGAGCCGTTTGGAGCAACTTTAGTAACAAAGAACAAGAAAATATCAAACAGAGGAGCGGAGTGGTTAAGAATTTTGTAAGACAAAAACTGCTTCAGCTTCAGCTTTTTGCTCCCTCTCTAGATTTTTCCTCCAACAGATTTGTTTTGTGTAAAATGGAAAAAAGATTTCAAATAATTTAATGTGTGGATTTTTTAATGTCTTCACTTTGATGGTCTGTGGTGTTTGTTTTTTAAACTGCTGCATAAATATAAGAAGACTGAAGATGTACTGATTTATACACAAGATGTCTTTAAAACAATTCTGAATACATATTGTAATGGATAGTGTGGATTCAGAAAACTCCTCTGTGTGAGATCTGCCAGAAAAGCGGCCATCTTTGTAGTTTTCTTCTGTGTAGGGCGGCCCGAAAGGCAGCCATCTTTGTAGTTCTTTTTAAGTAATCATTAGTTTATGAGCATTTTAGATGGGACTGGTTCCCAATGTTAATCAATTATAGAAACTTGTCTAATTAAGATGTTTTTTGGAGTTTCATTAGAATTATGTTGGTTGTTCACAAGGTATCCTGCTAACAGTAAGAAAGGGACCTGTGGAATTTGTGGAATGCCTTTGTGTGTGCGTGCTGTTGCTGAGCAGAACACCGGGACCGGTGTTGTGGGCCTTGCATATTTTATAAGGCAAGAATAAAATAAAACATGTAGTCATATATTCTTAGTTTTAGAATGTTTTTAA
>JAVKLF010000064.1:75479-86542 GCA_034783495.1 Millerichthys robustus | reverse complement strand
CACACACACACACACACACACACACACACACACACACACACACACACACACACACACACACACACACACACTTGTTTCATTTTAAACCTTCGGCTGAATAAAAACTGAAGACTCTGTTGATGATTGTTGGTGAAAAAACTGTTTTAGTTTTTATCTAAATAAAGTTTGTTTTACAAAATAAATCAGTTTAAGGAGATTTATTGTAATAAATGATAAAAATGTCATTTGTTTTATTATTCCTCCAGTTCTTTTATCTTGACGTGCCCAACAGAACAGGGTCAGAACACACACCATTGTGTGCGTGTGTGTGTGTACTTAATCACTCTAATATAACTGATGACCAGGTGTTAATCCACCTGAGTCTGTCTACCTGCTGACACACACAACTCAGAATTAAAGCCTCTCAGCCTCACCGTCATGCTGCAGAACTGGACCGGACCACACCGGACCGAACCGACTGCACAGAATGCACATGACAAGTCCAAACACATCCACTCTGCATCAGAAGCTGAACTGATCATATAAAAGCTAAAATCAGGAGAATCATTTTGAACTGAACGATTGTTAAAAGCTAACACTGGCTAAAGGCTAACTACAAGCTAAAATTAGCAGATCGTTAGTTAAAAACCATTAAAGCTAAAAATGGCAGAACAGCAGCTAAATGCTAACTTCTGGGTTCTTAAGGTTCTGGTTTGTGGGTCCAGGGTCATGGGTCCAGGTCCAGGTCCAGGGTCATGGGGGATCAGACTGAAAATCCTTCATTTTCCTGCTGTGTTGTCGCTGGGTTTAATCCTGGATCCGATGTGCTGACAGAGGTGGAACCGGCTATCAATCCTCTCATAGGACGTCCGTCCGTCTGTCTGGTTCTGGACGAAGGGGAGGGCAGAGGTCATGCAGGGAGCATCCTGATTGGATGGAGGATCTGTGATTGACAGCAGGTGTTTCTATATGGACCGACTCCTGCCTCTTCCCATCATTCAGCAGCTCCTCAGCAGCAGCAGGTGAGTTCTGGTTCTGATTCTGGTTCTGGTTCTAACTCGCTTCAGCTGCGACGTGTTCAAACACTGTGGGAAAAAAGATTTTTACTAGTAAATTTTTAAATGTTATTGAAAATGTAACATTTGTGACACCACAGAAGCAAACTCTTTAAGTTAGCCTATTTACTTTTTAAAATTTGTTTTATTTTGTTATTTTTTGTAAGAAAATCTAATATCAGTCAGATTAACTTTATCTGGAGACAGAATTACGTTTGACCAAAAGCTAAATGTTTCATTATTTTTTTAAAGAGTTTGTCAGTAAAAGAAAATCATCTGAATGGTTTTAACAGGATTAAGAAGCTCAGTCTGTTTTATTCTCTTCATCATTTTAATCCAATCAAATCAGCAGTTTATAAAGAACATAAATTAAATAAATTTCTTTATTAAAAAGGCTCTAAGATGGACAGTTTTCATTTGGTTGTTTTTGAGTTATGTTTATTAGGGATTTTTTTAGGAAGTATTATTAATGTAAAAAAATTTAATGATACCTAACATAAATATAATGTATATGAAACAAAGTTTGTACAATTGTAGTGGTGATGGAGACAAAACAGAGAAAACTAAATTTAATTATTATTTTATTTAGTGTTTAGTGTCACATTTATATGATGTTTTACTTTGAAGGTTCTTATTTAGAAAACATTGATCTAATTAGAGAATTTACTCTTTAAAAAAAATATAAAACCACGGAAATATAGTTTGTTTTTTTGTCATATTTCCAATTCTTTTTGTTCATTCTAAAACTGTTTTTTATCTGATGAGGACCAGAACCAGGTCCTAGGACCCGATTCTTGTGGATCAGTTTGACTTGGCTTCTCTGTAGGACTCAGACATGGACCATAAAACTGAATCCATCACGTCCGGTTTTGTGTTTCTGTTCTTCTCTCAGGTCCCACAGATCAGCCGGTTCCGCTCTGATCTAACATGAATCCAAAAAACGTTGTTTTCAAGAAATCCTGTAAGGACAAGTCGGTGAGAAAACCCGTTCAGAACCAAACCGGCTTAACTTTTTGTTGTTCTGTTAGATAGATTTAAGTTCTGCTGTCACGTTGAGACAGATCAGAACCACAATGGTCGACCCGGTTGAGTTTGACATTTTAAACCTGTGTTTGCTGAAGGTTGGGGTGTTTATGGGGAAGAGAGACTTTGTGGACCATGTGGACTCTGTGGATCCAGTAGGTGAGTCTCACAACCGGTCCATCATCAGGACCAAACACACCATCTCACATTCAGAAACTTCACTCCTGTGTTTCTCTGTCCTCGACTAGATGGCGTTATTCTGGTGGATCCCGAGGCCCTGGCTGGGAGAAAAGGTCCAAAATTGTTTTTGAGACGTTTTGGTAAAGAAGGTTGTAGCTAAAGTTCGCCTGTCTGTCCTGCAGTGTTTGTCACCCTGTCCTGCACCTTCCGCTACGGCAGAGACGACGTGGACGTGATGGGGATCGCCTTCCGTCGGGAGCTGTACCTGACCACCCGCCAGGTGTACCCGCCTCTGCAGGACCGGGAAAAAAGCATCCACACCAAAGTCCAGGCCAAACTCCTCCGCAAGCTGGGGAACAATGCCTACCCGTTTTTCTTTGAGGTCCGGTCCAGATCAGACAGATCCTAGATCCGATCACTGAGTCTGGACCAGAGTGGACCAAAGTGGGGTTTTTTTGTCTCCTCAGCTTCCGGACAACCTGCCGTGCTCTGTGGCCCTCCAACCAGCCCCTCAGGACGTTGGGAAGGTAGGACTCAGACAAAACCCAGACCAGACAGATCTGGACGGTCCTTGAAGGGTCCTGGTCAGGTGGTCTTGGGGGGGGGGGGGGGGGGGGGGGGGGTGTTCCGGTTTAGTGTGGTCTTCTCTCAAACCGACACAGATGAAGATCTGAAGACAGTTCTTCTTCCCCTGCAGCAATGTGCCGTGGAGTTCGAGATCAAAGCGTTCAGCGCAGAGAGCCAGGACGCAAAGGTCCGCAAGAGGTGCGTCCAAACTGTCCTGCCGAGCAGAATCACTTAAAAAATTATCTCACCCAGACTCTGTCCAACAGGAGCTCCGTGAGGCTGATGATCAGGAAGGTCCAGTACGCTCCGGAGACCCAGGGTCCCCCGCCGTCTGTTGAGGTGTCCAAGGACTTCGTCATGTCGGACAGACCGCTGCTCGTCAAGACATCTCTGGACAAGGAGGTCAGATGGTTCTGATTTGTCCTTTAAACAGACAAACCTCCCATTTCTGGATCAGAACCGAGGAGTTCTGATGTCACTCGTAAACATCTCACTGTTCAGCTTTATTACCATGGCGAGACGATCCACGTCCACGTCAGCATCACCAACAGCTCCAACAGAAACATAAAGAACCTCGTCCTGTCAGGTACCGCTCGGTTCTGTTTGTGTTGGACCCGGCTGATCCCAGACCTGAGTGTTCCTCTACTCCCTCTCAGTTGACCAGGTGGCCACGGTGGTGCTGTACTCCAACGACAGCTATGCCAAATGTGTGGACGTGGAGGATTCTGGGTAACAATTCACAACCACGTGAAACCCAAACAAAAATCCATTTGTCCTTAGATCAACTGAATTTATTTACTTTAGTTGGCTGTGTGAAGATTTAAGATATTGGCTGGATGGATGGATGAGGGATGGATGGATGGATGAGGGATGGATGGATGTGTGAAAATGATTCAGACTCAGGTCGGTTCTAAAAGATTTAAACTCACAGAGGTTCAGATTCTTTTTAGAGTTCCACCAGAACCAGACAGAAACTGAGTTCTGTTGTTGGTCTGTAACTCGAACCCCAAACAGACTTCTGTTTTTTGAACCTGAAGGTTCTGTGGACTCTGTGGTTCTGTGGACTCTGTGGTACTGAAGACTATGTGGTTCTGTGGACTCAGTAGTTCTGAGGACTCTGTGGTTCTGAGGACTCTGTGGTTCTGTGGACTCTGTAGGTCTGTGGACTCTGTGGTTCTGTGGACTCTGTGGTTCTGTGGACCCAGTGGTTCTGTGGACTCTGAGGACTCAGTGGTCCTGCTGACTCTGTGGTTCTGTGGACTCTGGCAGGGATCAGGTCTCAGCCGGAGCCTCCCTGCAGAAGGTCTACAAGCTGCTCCCCCTGCTGGCCAACAACCGCGAGCGCAGAGGCATCGCTCTGGACGGCAAACTGAAGCACGAAGACACCAACCTGGCGTCGAGCAGCGTGTGAGCAGACAGGTCTGGCTGCCGGGACTCGAACCCTCAGCCTTCATCTAACAGCTCTGTGTCCTTTCAGAATAAAAGCTGGGGTTCTGAAGGAGGTTCTGGGAATCCTGGTGTCGTATAAAGTTATGGTGAAACTCATCATCGGAGGGTCAGTTTCTTTTATTTAAAAAAATCACAGGCTGGGTTCTGATGTGGCTCCTGGTTCTGTTTACATTGTTATTTATTTATAAATATTTATTTATAAATATTGTCCTCAGATGGTTCTTTTGGTTTAATGGATGGTTTTATTTTCTAAACTACTGACAGGATGATGGGGTCCAGGTGAGTCCAGGTCTTCATTCTTCTGAAACAAAGAGAAAGAAATAAACTGTTTTTGTTTGTGTTTTTGTAAACATCTTCCAGTAAACAAGCGTTTGTTTTGATCTGAGGATTTGTTCTGCAGTGAGGTGGGTCTGGAGGTTCCCTTCAAACTGATGCATCCCAAACCTGACCCAGGTAAAACCTGGACCACAATCAAACCAGGACTTACTATTTAAATTATTTACTCACCAGACCCATCAAATCCAAGACTCATCTTGTTTGTTTGTTTGTTTGCTGCCATCAGTGAAGGAGAGGTAAATCTGAGACAGAACCTTTTACAATCAGATCCCACCACACCATCACAAACCAGAGACCATCATAGACCACCAAAGACATTCAGAGACCATTAGAGACCAGCAGAGACCATTAGAGACCAGAGACCACCAGAGACAGAGATCCAGTCTCTTTACCTTCTAACCAAACTCTGCTTTATATCTTGAGTTCTTCAGAAGTTAAAGTTCTGACCCAGTCCAGTGTCTGACGGGTCCTGTTGGTTCTGGTGGTTACAGTGAGCTGGAGGAGGAGCTGGTCTTCCAGGAGTTCAAACGTTCCTACCTGAAGGGGATCCTCGGCAACGATGAGGAGGAGGAAGGCAACGTGTCAGCGGGGGACGATGTGGCGCCCAAAGAGAAGTAGAAGAAGACCATCGTAGAACCGTTCTGGGTTCCACCAGAACCGTTCTGGGTTCTCTGGGTTCTCACAGAATCGTTCTGGGTTCTGTTGGAATATAAAACTGACCAATCAGAGACATTTATGTTTTATGTTTGAGTTTTTTCCAGCCCAGCCACTGATTTTTAAGATATTTTGCTAACAGAGTAATGCTACATGATGTTAGTTTAGTTTTAATGTTTGCAGCTTCCAGAACCTTCAGCGGTTCTGTTGTAGTTCTATTTGGTCTGGTTGGACCTGATGATCAAAGGAACCTTTATTCTTTTTAAACAAAATGGGGTTTATTTTATTATTTTCAAAATAAAAGTCTTGTTTTGCTGTTAAACTGATTTTTTATGGCTTTTGATGAGATTTAAAGTCTTAACTATGAAACGTCAGAATTATGGGATGTAATCTCACCAGAGAAATGATCAGAAGTCATGATACAGAATGTAAAGTTCTCATTTTAAATTAAAATAAAAATCTAAATCATAAGATATAAAATCATTACCAGATTAAAAAAACTAATACAAAATTTTATAAAATACTAAATTACTAAATAAAAAGTCAAAAGTAAAATATTTCATAAATATGAACTGATGACATTTGATTTTTTACCTTTCTTTTCTGTTCATTTTATTGTGTAAAATATTTTATCAATCTCGATTTACTGAAATTATAAACTGCTTTAAATCTGAAAATCTGCAGGAAATGAAAGAATTAGATTATTTATTTTTTGTCTTGTTACAATTCTGTTCAACTCTCAACTTTCTTCCTTTTCAATCTTAAAATCAGACTTTCTGTGTTTGCTGTCACATCAGGAGGAATAAAAAATACACTTTGACCAAAGTTTTTTTCTTAACTCCACTTTTTATTTAATCTGAATAAACGGAAAAAGATGGAAAAATTAAGAGTTGGTCTGACCCAAAACAAATCATTCTTATCTGAATGCCGCCCGTGATGTGCCAGTAATCTCTAACTCTCCTGGATGGTTTACAGACTGACTGCCCCGCTCCTCCACAAGCCCGGCATAAAGTTGTTGTCTTTGTGTTGCTTACTTGTGCTGAGGAGGTTTTTTGTGCGATCTCAGACTGCATCCTGCAGATAAAGTGTGAAATGTCTTTTTTTCCCTCTCCTTACCTAATGTAGTTATTTTCTTCTTCCAAAGGTTATAGACTGCGCCTTTGATTGAAATTGAATTGAATTGAATTAATTAATTTCGCACAAGGCCCATCCATGTGTGACAAAAAAAATATCCTAAATCCTAAATTCATCTGACTAACACTTTCACTCAATCATCAGCTGCTAAAAACAGCCAAAAGCTTTCAGAACCTCTGGCAGGAAGTCAGTCTTCCGGCTTTCAAAATAAAAGACTTAAGCCGTTTGTTTCAACTCTTCTTTGCTCTGAAACTGGAAGTTTCTTTCAAAGGATTTCTACAAGAAAAACAAAGTTTATAAATTTAACTTCAGGATCTGCTCTGAAATAAACGGAGTTCTTTAAAAAAAAGTCTTTAGTTGCGTTTTAATAATTTTTTTGTTTTATTTATGAATCATCTACATTTTAAAAAGCAAACTAATAAAAAGTCGAAAAGTGCTTCAATAAACATCCTGCAGAACTGAACCTCTACAGCCAACAAAATAAAAGCTTCTCTCTTCTAAAACTTAGAATAAATCAATCTGGTCATTTAAAGGAGGGTTATTTCTCTTCTTTTAATTTGCTATTTTATTCTGAAAGGAGCAAAACATTTATTATTTTTATTTTATCGCTTCTCAGAAAAGTTTAAATTTATTCACAAAAAGATCATTTTTACAAGTCAGGATTAGTTTTTGTCAAAATTAGTTTAAAAAATAAGAACAGTTTTCTTTGACAAACAGCCCTCCTTTAAACTTCGGTGCTGTAATAGACCGGATTAGACCAGATAAGGGAAACGTAAAGGAACAATAGGGTTCGCAGGGTCAATAAGACTTCTGCCAGAGGCCGGGTCACAGAAGTCCGGGGTCAGCAGGAACCCGGAGAAGGTGCTGGAGGACTCGCTGTCGGTGTAAACGCCGTTGGTGGTGGCGTCCTTCACCTGCAGCCAGATCATGTCTCCCATGGCGAGCGGCATGACGATGGTGTCGCTGACGGTGGCCAGGTTGGTGGTTCCGGTCACTTTGATGACGGGGTAGAAATTCTTGTAGAGGCCCACCTTGAGGGGCCTGGTTCCCACTGTCAGGTGGAAGGAGAAGACGTAGGTGCCATTGACGGGGGCGGTGTAAATGCCGGTCATCGGTGAGTTGAAGTGGCCCTGAGGGTTGGTGTGGATGTTCTGGAAGCTGACAGGCCAGAAGGGGGCGGGGTACGACTGGTTGAGGGAGGCGGAGAATGAGGACTTGATGGCTGGGGTACAGGGACCGGTTGGACCCGTGACACCCACCGGGCCCTGGTCTCCTTTCAGCCCTGCTGGACCTGACGTCCCCTGTGCACCTTGGTCACCTTTGTCCCCTTTGCTCCCCTTGGCCCCTGGCAGCCCGGGCGCTCCGTCCGTGCACTGACAGACCCCCTGTGCGCCCTGGTCCCCTTTCTGACCTGGGACCCCTGGAACACCTGCTGTACCCGTGTCACCCTTATCACCTTTGGTGCCATTGGCTCCATTAGCTCCTACCAGGCCTGGAAGACCCCGAGCTCCGGCTGGCCCAGGTGATCCTTGTGGTCCCGGTGGACCCGGGATGGTCTCACAAGAGGCGGGACACAAGCCCATCATTCCTTGAGGTCCTTGTTCACCTGGAGGGCCAACTAAGCCCTGGTCTCCTTTCTCACCTGGAAACAGACAACACCATCGTCATTACGGCGACAATGATGAGTCAGCTTTTATTATCCGAGAACTGAGTCAGCTTTTTATTTATTTTCAAATTATCTTGGCAGACCTTTGAATCCTCGCTCGCCCTTGGATCCAACAAATCCAGCATCACCAGGACTTCCTTTCTCTCCAAAGTCTCCTTTCTGACCTGCCAAAATGAAACGTTCAGAATAAATCCAACATGAAGAGGACATGATCTTTACTGAAGGTTGGATGTAAAAATGTTATATTAAATTAGTTTGTTACATAAAGAATAAAAAAAAAACATTTTGGGACAAAGAAAAAGACAAAACTCTAATAAAGAAAGTTTTAACTCCTTGGATTAAACGTAACCAGTGAAAAAAAAAACACAGAAACTTATGTTAAATAAATCATCTGACACCTTGTTGGAAATTTAAAGGGATTTTAAAATAAATATCTTAAACTTTATGAAATTTTTGTGCAAAGAAAACGTGAATTCTGATTATTTTTAGAAGAACTTTTCATATTTTAGCTGTTTTGTAGTAACTTTGTACTTATTTCTTTGACTAAATGTTGATAAAATGTTTGAAATTAAAGTAATTTTCAGATAAACTCCAAATGATTTCACTTCTTGGTTTTTGATTCTTAAATAAACGTTTTGAACAACAGAGCTGAAGCTTTGTGTTCTGACAGACGACCCGGATCACCTTTCATGCCCTCGGGTCCGGTGAACCCTCTGTAACCTTTGAAGCCCATGAGTCCTCTGAGTCCGGGACTCCCAGGATCACCTGAGAAGGATCAGAGACGAGCGTCACGCTGGACGTTTTCTCAACATTTCTGCCGAACGTGAATGAAAACCTGCCTGGGGGGCCCCGGTCTCCGCGCTCGCCCTTGGAGCCCACGGTTCCCCTGCAGTAGGAGCAGATGCAGAAGAAGGGGATCTGGTCGATGGAGGGGGGCACCGGCGCGTTGAACAGCATGTCACAGATCAGGTTGGTGGGCAGCTGGGACGAGTCGGTGGGGCTCATCATGCGGTTGTTGTACTGACTGTCGGGGGCTTGGACCGTGGGCGAGTACGGAGGGGACACCGTGGTCATGGCTGAGCAGGTGGAGGACAGGACCACCAGTCCCAACAGGCCGGACAACATCTGGAGGAGCAGCTGTTCAACATTTAGCGTCTGCTTAGCTGTCTGTCAGTAAAATATCATCTGAGAGGAAACTCACCGTTTTCTGGGAACGCTGCAGCATCGTTTGAAGGAGGAGGACGAGCTGAGGGAGGCAGCTCTGGTGCATTTATAAGTGTGGATGTGTCCTCTTTGTCCCCGTCCTCCTTCTCTAAAACAATGGACTCAAGACCCTTCTCCGGTTCTCCGTCGGTCCACACCCCGGTTTGTTTTCTGTTCTCAACAAAGAAGAAAAATTCTCTAACCTGTTTTTACCTGAAGGAAAAAAATCCCCTTTTATTTAATCTTTAATCATCTAATCTCATCATCTCATCTGATTTTAAATTACAGTATTTTAAAACTCCAAACATTCATTAATGTGGAGATATTTTTTTATTTTCCCTCCAGAACTAGTCCTCAGTTTAATTAAATTTATTTTAAAACTTAAAGATGTAAAACCAGTTTTTATTCTTCAGTGGATATTTGAACTTATTTAAATGAAAGTCCCGAAACACAAAAACCTGCAGAATCTGACAGGAGTTTAAAACTCAGAGCTCCACAAAGAGCAGCCTATTTTATTTATTTCATTTCTCCAGAGGTTCAGTGAGGACAGAAGATCTTCTGGATCCATCAACAACTTCACGTATTTTAAATGTTTTGTAAAGAATCTGAACCTGGATCCTGGATCAGGACTTTCTGTTCCCTTCATCTTCATCTTCATCATTCCGTAACGGCCTGGTCTCAGATCTGACCGTAAACAAAACTTCTTCAGAACTTTCCTGATGGTCCTCCTGAGACCAGGAACCCTTTGAGCTTTTGTGGGAATAAAAATTGTATCTGGGTTTTTGGCAGCGATCGGTCCCACGAGACCAAAACTCTTTGATCCGTTCTGCTCAGACCTGAATTATTTACAAAACTGGAACTTTTATTTTAGGTGTGAAATTAAAAAATCAACTGAAGAAGTTTAACTAAGTATTTTTAATCATTAAAATTAATTCTATTAAACATCTGACTTAAAACAGATCTGAGACCAAAAGAGATCAACAAAATCTTAGATTTTAATCTTCTGGCACAAAAGGAGGCGGGTGACATGCATTCCTTAAAGAAAATCCAGGCATTCAAAATAAAATAAAAATAAATCCAAAAGGTTTTTCTTTAATTTATGGTCATCAGGAGCAGGAAGTGTGTCTGACCACACAGCTGTGGGCTCAGAGCCAGTTCTCAGACCTGGACAAAAAGTTTTAGTTCTACAGAAGAACCACACCCACCATCTCCTCGTCCCAGATCCCCAAAGTCCCCTCAGAGCCCGTGGAACCAGAGAAGGGTCTTTTATTTCCTCAGGCCAGCTTTTATTTTCCAAAAACATGTAATGAAAAGTGAGAAGAAGGACAAAGCACAAAAGAGATGAATGCTTAACCTTAAAACATGTCCTGGTTTCCACAGCCGCGGGCGCTCAGCGACACCCTGGAGGCCGACCCGGTTTCCTCGCAGGCACCTTATCTGGGCGTTCAGGGAGCGAGAGTACCTGCAGGCCTGTCTGTGGGGTCGGGACAAATCTGTTGTTTGGAACATAAAAAAAAAGAGGTTTCACCTCCACAGTGGTCTGGTGCTGAAAAACCTGGAGTTTTTCTTGGACTGTAGGAATTAGACCTACACAAATCCTCCAAAACCTTCAAATCTTCCAAAATCTACAAACCTCCAAACCAAAGAATTAGGCCAAAGAACAATAAAAGAAACATAAATCTAATGAAAGTCTGGAGACCATCTGACTGAGATCCACCTCCATGGGTTCTGTGGGGGGACCATCTGACTGAGATCCACCTCCACAGGTTCTGAGGGGGACCGGCTGACTGAGATCCACCTCCACAGGTTCTGAGGGG
>JAVKLF010000064.1:52299-64075 GCA_034783495.1 Millerichthys robustus | reverse complement strand
GTTTTAACTAGAATTCATGACTTTACACAAAACAAAATGTACTGCTCTGACTTTGAATGCATCGCTGCAGTTTCAAACTTTTAAATTAAAATAAAAGAGTTCATAAAGACGCTGCAGGAGCGCAGAAAACCTTCTGCATTGATTTATTTTACAGATTTATAATAAATCATTGAAGTCATCATGACTTCTTCCTGTTTCTTACAATAAATCTGAAACCCATGGTCCTCTGTGGGGGTGTGCGGGGGTCCACATCAGAGTGGTTTAAACTTGTTCAGTCTGACTGATGAGAAATTATTAAAGCTGATAATTAAAATGAATTATAAAAACACATAACCTATAAAATAAAGTCATGAAACAAATATTTGCACTATTTTGTTATTCAAACCGACGTGAAGCAATCAGAGTGAGACTTGGCTGAAACGAGAACCGACCCAAAGCTCAAATAAAAAAATCAGATGAATTTTTACATATTTAGTTTTTTTTTTCATCCAAAGAAAAAAGTTTTGTTCTTTAAACAGTTTGTTTTGTTCCACATCAGCGCTTTCACCGTGAACGTGACACATCTTCCAGCTGTTCAGCTACACGTCTTCTGCCTTTTCCACGCAGGTGTTTGTTCCTGTAGATGTTTCAGGTCGACACTCGTCCCCTTTGTGTTGGCCCGTCAAGCCCTCCTTACACGTCGGACCCCTCCCGCACGTTTGGCAGGGGGAGGACTCGCCTCCTTCGTGGGTTTTCAGGTGCTTTTTAAGCATCGCTGCGTACTTGAATCTCTCTCCGCACGTCTTGCAGAGGTATGGTTTCTCTCCGGTATGGTTCCTCATGTGGACGAGCAGGTTGCTGCTCCGGCTGAAACTCTTCTCGCAAATTTTGCAGACGTGGCGCTTCTCCCCGGTGTGAGTCCCCATGTGAGCCGTCAGGTTGCCGTTCTGAGTGAAGCTTTTCCCGCAGATTTTGCAGGAGTAGCGTTTCTCGCCTGTGTGGATTGCTGTGTGCCATTTGAACGCTGATAAGTTGGTGAATCTTTTGCCACAGGTGCTGCACGGGTATGGTTTCTCTCCAGTGTGAGTTCTCATGTGGACCAACACGCTGTAACTACATCGAAATTTCTTCCCGCACGTCTCACAAGAGAACGGCTTCTCGCCCGTATGGGTTCTCGTGTGATATTTTAGCGTGGAGGCGTCGTTGAATTTCTTCCCACAGTCGTTGCAAACGTAGGACTTCACGCCGGTGTGGATTCTGTGGTGGATCTTCAGGTGGTATTTATTCTTAAAGATTTTTCCACAAACGCCACATTTCACGTAGGTTTTCTTCGCCTCTGAGTTGCTCTCACTGTCCGACAGAGGAGAAAGATCTTCGCTGATTTTGTTTCTGGGGATTTTTTGACGACTCCTCCTTCCCAACAGCTCCATTTTGCTTGTTGATCCGAAGTCTAGATCCGGTTTTGCTGCCTGAACCCAGAGCTGATCGCTGTTTGATTCTGCTTCACTAAGAGTCACAATAAAGACGTCGGCCTCTTCCTTCAGCACCGGTTCCGTCTCCCGACTGCTGCGGCGTTCCTCCTGCTCCTCTTTGACCTGTGGGGGTTCTGGGTCCTCCCAGTCCAGGCTGACGTTCCTCTCCTGCTCTGAGGGAACTTCTTTCTTTTTCTGACCAACATGTTTCTGATGAGGCTCTGAAAGTAAAACGGGAACAAAACATGAATAAACAGTTTCAAAAAGAACTTCTGACTCGTGTAAAAAATAATTTGTGATTCCGACGCTCAGATAAAAAACTCTTTACTGCTGATTGTTATTTTTCTTAAATAAACTTACAGTTGGGACAAATTTAGTCTAATCTTGCAGAAGCTGCAGTCTGGTAAACCCAAACTGTGTGTTTTTCTGCAACACACACAGGTTTGTATTCCTATACTTATTAGGACCTTTCATTGACTTCTATTCATTTCCAGTAATTTCTACAGCCTAACACTGACCCGACCCTAAACCTAACCCCCCCAGTACATACCTGACCCTAAACCTAGACTAAACCCAATTCACACCTTAGTCCTTAACCAAACCCCCAGGCCAAAAATGGAATCCCACCGTATTCGTTGGAATGGTCTTTGGTCCCCATAAGGACTACTGGTCCTAACAAGGTTGGTGTGTGTATCAGAAATGGTTCTAAAAAGGTAACAAATACAAGAACACACACTAATTGTACAGAATTATAGAAGCTTCTATGCAAAGTTTATACAGACTTTAATTTCTTTAAAAAAACAGGCTTTTATTTCTAATGATCTTTCTGAAAATTAAACCAGAGTTTAACTCAGAATGAGTTGATGAGTTAAAGACAGGAAATGTATATATAGCTGAGTCAACATGAACTTTTATTTTTCCTGTCTTAAGGTTTTTGTTTTGTATTTTTGTGCGGTTTTAACCGATCGGGAATAGTAGTTTGGTTTTGTAAAATATATATTTTTAATGTAATGTGTTTTAATTCAGAACTTTCACTGTATTTTTTACAAAACGTGTCATTTCTTTAGTTCTCAATCATCAAGATGCTAACAGAGCTAACAGCTTTGTTTAAATGGAGCCGACGTAATCAAAGCAAATCACATGGTTTGATTTTATTTTCTGTCCAGTTTGTCATACATTGTCCCACAGACTGTCCCACAGGTGTCCTGTTATTTTCCTTAGCATGCTAACCAGTGTCCTTGTTAGCTTCGTTCAGGACGAACCGGTACCGACCTCCTCGAATCATATATTCACGAGTTCGTTCATTCGGAACTCTGCAGAGCTTCTCACCTGCTGACTGCAGCTTGACTTCAGGTCTCCAGCTGATGTCCAGCAGCAGTCTGCGCTGACGGTCGATCGTCTCCTCGTAGCCCACGATGGTTTTCTCAAAAACCTCGAAGATTTCCGCAGCTGCTGCCGTCAGCCGTTCGCTGATGAACTCTCTCAGATAATGAAGCGAAGTCATTGTTGTTCAACAACCCAGCTGCTGCTCGGACACGAGATGCATCCATCCACGGTGGAGTGTTAGCACATGTAGTACAAAGGCTAACCGATAGCTCTTCCGTGTTGACTTCCGGTGGCGCTTGGAGGGTGCACTCTATTTAAACACCGGGGCACTCGGCGGTGGTTTGAATAGGCGGTGTCTGTTATGAAAGAGGCGACTGATGACAAAATAAATCTTAATTAGTTGGAGAAATCATTCCTGTTTCAAACGGAACATTCATCCCAACTTTACTTCCTGAGACTCGTTCATTGTCACATCCAGCCGGCTGGGGTTCAAAACCTCAGAAGTTCTTATCTGGCAACCCAGTTGCTGCTATGAGACAGTTGTGTTCTTGTTTGTGTTGATAAAACTGATCCAGTTCATTTTATGAACCCGGGTGAACAAGAGTTAGTCACTGAGGCAATCTGGTTCACCTGAGTCAGTCACCGAGGCGATCCGGTTCACCTGAGTCAGTCACCGAGGCGATCCGGTTCACCTGAGTCAGTCACCGAGGCGATCCGGATCACCTGAGTCAGTCACCGAGGCGATCCGGTTCAACTGAGTCAGTCACCGAGGCGATCCGGTTCAACTGAGTCAGTCACCGAGGCGATCCGGTTCACCTGAGTCAGTCACCGAGGCGATCCGGTTCACCTGAGTCAGTCACCGAGGTGATCAGGTTCTGGGACCTGCGAGTCACAACAGAACAAGAGCAGAAAGTGATTTTATTTTATTATTATTTTATTGTTGAAAAGCGGTCACACATGCAGACAGCGATGTCGAAGCAGAGTCCAGCTTTTATTAGCAAACCAGAGAGAAGTTCTTTAAAAGATCAAAGTGAAGGAACCGGTTTCTGTACAGGTCCAAATATTCTACAATATGTACTTTTATACAGCAGGACCCAGGTCCTGTTCCAACATATCCAGCTTCTCTTCAAAGTGCTGAAGTCGTACATTTTCCTTCAAACCAAAGCGAGAGCGCAGAAAGCCCGTTTATTTTCACCTTTTACCTCGAAAACAACAAAAGTCCAAGCTTGAAATCTGAAATGTGAAGCTTTAGGTTGAAATGCTTCAAAATAAAGTCAAACAGTTTTTTAAGGCCAGATGATAATGAAATGAGTTTGTTGGCAACAAAAAAGCAAAAAATTCAGATGTAGGCAAAAGTCTGACTTTAAACTTATTGTTTAAAGAGCTGAAGGTTCTGCAGGTTCTGATCCAAACGTCACATTTTTCACTCTTACAAACCTGAGCTGCTGTTCAAATCTAAAACCTGTTTCTTTCAGAATAAAACACTTCCTGTTTGAGTCTAAAGACTTCTGCAGAGTTCAGGCAGAAATATGAACATAAAGCAGCAGAGAGTACAGGTGAGTCCACACCTGAGGTAAAACCAGTCCTCTGGTCCAACATCTGGACCCGGGGCTCCAGTCTGGGTTCAGAAGCGGACTCAGAGGACCCGGGTCTCATGGATCCGAGTTCAGTCCCGTGTTCTGAGTGAGTGGAGGAGAGGAGTTTGTTTCTAAATGAGACCCAGAACTTTAACCTGCTTTTCTTTGGCTGTTTTTCTACGTTTAGCTTCACGTCGTTAAAGGTACATTCCTTCATTTTCACATTTCACAGCTGCAGCAAAAAAATAAAAAATAAACTTAAATTTTAATAAACCTTAAAAACGAGTTGGAGCTTCATTTAGAGCAGATGGAGATTCCACACCTTCACTTAAAAAATAAATCACAGCTGAATTTAGTTTCTTCTGTCACAAACCTTCGGCTGATGTGTTCCTCAACGTTTGTTAAATCAATCTCATCTTTTTCAATTTTGTTTTTTTTTCCACATAGAAAAGGTGGGCGATCATGTAGTCGTCTCAGCGCAGATCTTCAGCTGGTGTCCAGTTTGGGTCATTCTGATGTTTCGATCAGCAGTTCTGCTGAGTTTTGTTTCTCAGATTCAGATTGGAAAAAAATATGTGACAGAATCTGGATCAAAGCTTTGACCAGGAACTTTTAAACAACATTTTGCTAACAGAGCAGCTGGAGAATCTCTGAGGCATGTCCTCTATTCCGTCACTTGTCTGTGCAGAGTTATTCAGATTTAAAACCTACAAAATCTCAAACACGAGAATTCTGGAAAACTACCAGCTGGAGGACTTTCATTTAATAAAACTCTGCAGTAACATTGTCCTGCCTGTAGGTAGAGCCGTTCGATTTTCACATCAGTTTAAATAATATTGTTTTAAAATGTTGACAGAATGCAGAACGTACAAGCTTCGCTCAGAATGGAGTCAAACGGTTTTCCTGCACTGCTTGGTGGGGGGGTAAAGGCAGTGATGCAGTGATGAAGGCGATGATGAAGAGCTGCAGACTCAACGAGTCTCGCTCCTCCCCTCGTGGGTGCAGAAGTTCAGACACCTGCAGGTGGGACACCATTGAACAGAAACCTTCTCTAGAAGCCAGAACAAGTAAAAGTTGGAGTTTATTGCCGCTGATGTGACGGAGGCGGGGGTCCGCCCGCTCCGTGTCATGCAGAAAAGACGACGAGCATGATGAAGACTAAAGCTTTAGGACCTGAGGTGCAAGACCCACAGACGGTAGTCGTGCGGGGAAGGGGCGGGGCTTCGGACCTATCAGGAGTGATCCATGGGTTCGGAGGCGTTCTGTTCAGCATCCTGGCTCTCCATCTCCTCCGGGTCCTCCGCCTTCTCCTCCGGTGGTTCGGAGGCCGTTTCTCCTACAGCAGCTGGGGGTTTCTGATCGGAGCTCGTCTCGGACCCGGCGGTCTGCTCCTGGTTGGCCCCTGCGTCGGCGGAGGTGCTCTGCTGCTCCCGCAGATGGCGCTCCATGGAGGCTTGGATGGAGGAGACCATCTCCTGTAACTTCCTCCTTTGCTGCTCCATCAGGGCGGGGTCCAGGCCACGCCCATCTGTCATGGTGACGAAGCCCGGAGCCATGCGGACCAGCTCCCTGGTGGTGTCCTCGGGGACGTCCGACAGGTCCGGGGGTCCCCTGGACACGCTGGCGCTGAGGTCCACGCCGCTGCTGTGCTGGCGAGTGATAGGCCGGTGCTCTGGAGGGGAGGAGCCCCCAGCGCTGCCCAGAGACTGACCTTTGCCCTGGAAGGCGGTGATGCTTTGCAGCTGCTCCTTCTTCCGGACCACTCCGCCGCTGCCGAGCCTCAGGACCCCGTGAGATGGACTCCCCTCCCTGCTGCCGCGGGAAGATGCCTCGGCGCGCAGCTGCGCCGCGGCCTCCTTCACCAGCTCCTCCACGTCCGGACCCACGCGGAAGTGGCCGGCGGCGTCCACACAGAGCTCCAGACGCTCCTCAGCTGCGTTGTAAACGAAGGTCCTCCCCGCCAGGTGGGGCAGCGTGCAGTGCTTCCCGTCCATCAGACCTGAGTGAGAGAAACAGCCAAAACTGTTCAGAACCTTTCAGCCCAAACCAGACAGATGGTTTATTGATTCTCACAATTTTTTTTAATTTTTTGTCTTTTTCATGAAGATTTTATTCCTTCCTCCTGAAGGTGACCGGAACGTTCCGCAGGTGAGCTGCAGACAGGAAGTGATCCATTCCTGGTTAAATTTAACTCGGAACCGGATCGAGTTTCTCTCGGACTCACGTTGGCTCTTCCTAATGGAAATGTGAGCAACTCTGAAGCTTTTTACATTTTTATTAAATGAGCTCAGAAATATGAGCAAACTGAACCGAATGTGCAGAAAAATTTACCCAGAATCCTTCAGTGAGCTGCCCTGAGATGTGTTTTAACATGAAAAACAAAGATAATCGGAGCATTTATTACAAAAATCTCTGAGCGCTCCGCTCTTTATTATTCTGATTATTGGATTTATTAGAAAAGCCAGAAACTAAACTAAACGAGGAAAACGACACGGTTTAAAAGGTTCCTGATGGGTCTCAAAAATAAAAACTCTTCCAGCTTTATAAAGGTTGAGTATTAGTTCAACAAAAACTCACCCATGTCCTTCTGGACGATGTTGTAGAAAACCCCGCCCCGCTGGAAAAGATGCGGCAGCTTCTTGGCGTACGACCAAACATCCTCACCTGGAACACAACAAAACATTTTACAGCTTCAGCTGTGAGGCGTTCACTGACAGTCGGTCAGCTGTGAAGCGTTCAGGAACCAATCAGAATGCAGCGCACTCACCTGCTGCACACCTGAACAAGTGTGACACCTTCACAGCTCAAAATAGGAAAAATGAGTTTAGTTTAAGTGAGAATGTTTTTATAGTTTTTCTCAGGGTTGTAAATAAATATTTTTCTTAGTTCAGTATTTATTGTTAGATGTTATGAAATGAAAAATAATTAAATTATTTTAAAGTTAAATTTCAGCCACTATGATTCACAGGTCGACCTCTGGATAAATGTTTTGTTATTGTTGTTTGTTTATGTTTATTACTAAATAAAAAGAACACAAAGCTGAAACTGATCTGAAGGTTTACCTGAAAATAAATAAAAACAGAAATATTGACCTTGTTCAACATTTAAATAAATGAGAAAACATCCTAACTGCATTTTCTGACTCAATATTTCTTTTTCCTTCAGACATGAGAACTCTTTTGTCTTTTCTTACCCATCAGGGTTGCTAGGAGACAGAGCGAGGACATCTCCAGGTCAATGCCCTCCTGGAGTTCCCGGCTGCTCATCCGGCCGGACGTCATGGCGTTATCGCTCTTCCTGGAGTGCAGGGAAGAGCTGGAGGTCCCGGGGTCCTTGTCACCGGGGCCCCTCAGGATCTCCACCGTCACCCTGTCACCGTGCTGCAGCGCCACGGGCTTGTTCTCCTCGCCATCCTTAGGGGGGACCAGCTCTTTGGGTGGGAAACCATAGCGGATGAACTGCTGAGCGGGCGGCACGCCAAACTGGTTGGAGACACTCCTCTGCAGGTCCGAGAAGCTGGTCTGGACCGGCAGGGTCAGCATGGCCTGCCTGCCGTCACTGGTGGTCACGCGGATCTTCTTCTCCTTGTTAGAGGAGGGAGAGGAGGACTTGGTGGGAGTAGGCGGAGCCGAGAAGGAAGAGGTTTCTGGGGAGCCGCTGGGGGAAGAAATCCGGCCCGGACCTTTCTGCTCCTGCTTTAGTTTTTCGGTCCGTCTCTTCTGGGTGACCAGGGCCTGCTCACTGATGCTCTGCTGGAGGCTGCGCTCCGCTCGGCTCATCGTCAGCTCCTCTTTGTGAAGCGTCTTGGCTTTCTGACCCATCAGGATGATCTTGGTTGGTGGCTGCGGGTCTGCTGCAGGCTGAGTGTCCGAGGCGTCGCCGAGATGCTGGACGTGAGCCCCGTCGATAGAAACCGGGTTGTACTCATCTGGGTTCTTCTTGGCAGTGTGGTGCAGGATAGTGTTGACCACTTTCTGCACCAGAATCTCGCTCCCGAACTCCCCCGGGAAGTGCTTGGTGACCAGCTTCATGGCTACATCGTACACATTACTGTTCAGGACCGGATCGGTCTCATACTGGAACCAGTACACGGTCTCGCGCACCACCCGTCCCCCCCACTCCAGCGTGATGGGGAAGGCTTCGGGCAGATTGTCGTACTCCTTCCCTTCCCAGTAGTGTTTGAACCCACAACCGCACTTCCCCCCCTGGGACCGGGTATTAGTTCTGTCCCCGTCCAGATAAACCACCGACCCGTTCCCACGGATGTGGCGGACCGAGGTCCCGTGACACCAGGTGCAGGTGTTGAGGGCGCTGAGCTTGTAGTCCGGGAGGAGGACATCTCTCTGCGGGTCGTAGGAGCAGACCACGTTGTTGAGGGGGAAGCTGTAGTTCTTGTCCGGTCGGAGTTGACCGTGTGTGGACTTGGCTAAGTTGTAAAGCTTCCCACCCGGAACCAGCCACTCGGGTGGGACGTGGAGCTCGGACAGGGCACCGCAGATTAGGCAGCGGTGAAGCCTGTTCTCCATCACTGACTTCTTGGCCGCTTCCGTCACCTCCTCAGGCTGGACACCGATCACGCCGGTCCGTCTGTAGACGTACTGGTGCACGTCAGCCACCAGGGACGGGTGAATGCTGTGCTTCTCCATGAACACCTCCTCCATGGCATTGACCAGCCTCATGAGGTATTTATCCTGAAGGCTGCGGTCGCCGCCGATCACACAGCTCCCGTCTGATTCCACCTTGATGTACTTCTTAAGGAGCTCCTGAGGAACGCCCCAGGCCTTCGGCAGCAGGCGGGACGGCAGCTTGGGCAGCACAGTGTTTTTGATTCCCACCAGAGGAACGTAGTGATTCCTGCCGGAGCTGCTCCAGGCGATGCAGATGGGCTTGTTGAGCTTCCCGTCTTTCCCCCTGCACTGCTCCTCGGGCACCAGTCCAGGCAGGAAGGTAGCCGAGTAGTCCCCAGAGCTCCTCATTCCACTCAGGGAGTCCAGCAGGATTATGGGTCGGTGGAGGACGTTGGCCAGTCCAAATATGTGGATGTTGCGCAGCCCGAGGGGCACGCCTTCCGGCGGGATAAAGAGGGGGTCACACTCATTGATGATGTCCTCCCACTCTGCAACATCGATAAAATCCTGGAACAGGGTTTTGTAGCGGCTCAGGTTCTGCTTAAAGTTCTGCTTGAGGTTCTCTCTCAAGGCATGCCAGAAGAGCTCTCTACCCACCAAGGCCCTGGACACAGCGTGGACCAGGCAGTGCCCGTCTCCGTCCACGTGGACTGGGACGAGACACTCCCTGTTGCCGTTCGCCTTCTTGAGCTCCTCCAGGGTGTCGTGGAGGTAGATGAGGCTCCCGGATCGGTCCTTGCCGTAGCCCATGGTGGTGACATGGTCCGGCTCGATCAGAAAGGCTCTGTCCCCCAGGAGGGAGCAGTCAAAGATGTCCCCCTGGTTCATGTCTTTCAGCAGCTTGGCCTTACCTGTTTGTTTGTCCATGCCGTACCTGGTGAGCACCGGGGACAGAAGTTTGCAGTGATAATTAGAGAGCCCCATCACCTTCACCAGCTCCGTCCCCTTCTTCGGGGCCCCGGTGACGCCGAGCAGGGCGTTCCTGAGCAGATTGTGGAGCACCACATCTGGATCGGTCACCTCTTCGACGTTTACTAGGTTCGTCTGCTCGTGGCGCTGGCCGCACTCCGTGCACTCGATGCTAATGGACCCGTAAGCGGGGAAGAAGAGCCTCGCCTGACATTTCGGATCTGGGCAGGTACCAGACAAAATGCGCTTGTCTTTTTTCTTTGAGCTCTGAAGCAGCGACATTTCCGGACACAGCGAGCTGAAACCGTCCGTCAGCTTTACAGAAGCATGATATTATCCTTCAGAGAGGCTGTCAGCAGAGTTTTCACTCCGATACCGACTATTATTTTCCAGAACAACACGGAAGCGGCTGTTTTCTCCCTTTAGCAACTGACCGTTGCTAAACGTACGGACGTAAAGGTGTTAGCTTGTGGGAAATGTAGTTTAGCTGTATGGCAACTTTTTCACAAATTTCTCACTCCTTTCGAAGTTACTTAATTATTTCTCTTTATTGTAACAAAATTACTTCAAAGTAATTATTATGTGTTTGTCTAATCATTACCAACAATTATCTGAAAACAGTTTACAGATGTATTGTGAACTTAAATACACTTCCCATAAGCCACCGCGTCTCAGTGACGTTGGTCTTGTGTAAGGAAGTCACTTGAGCAGAGCGTCCTGGCAGTTTTGATTCTAAATTGAAAAAAAGTATTGCAAGGTGTTTTACTGATTTCATCCCCAAAACGTATATAAACATATTTATAGCCAACAAAATCAACATGAATAGAAACTACCGGAGAGGGAGCGATTTATTGCCCAAACTGGGATTTGCTTTTTTACCGGCAGCACGAGTTTCCCGGTTAGCTTTGCCTTCTAAAGTATTAGCAGTCGCCAAACTCTATTCAGAAATATGGCAACTTTATGATTCACGAGTTTGTATTAAATTTAGACAATATAAAACACAATTTCGGAAGGTGCGTAAATATTATGACCTTTTTCACATTAATTCGTCTTGATATTTAGTCTATAAAAAAGCAATTTATTTGGAGAGCATGCCTCCTTTCTACCATCTAAGTTACAAATGTGTTCTTTCCTCTTGCTGTAACGCTATTAAGTTTGAATTTTATAATTTTGCATATTGTTTTAAACTTCTGTGAGTGCAACTGATATGATGATTAAAATGAATTAATCTTTTAATAGTTCTGAGCTGATGTTCAACAGTTTCAGTTTTTATTCCTCAGAAGTCATTTTATTTTACGTCCTTGTAATGCTCTTAAGCGACCACCAGGAGGAAGTCTTTCGCTTTTTATTTTAAAATTTTACAACCCTCTGACCATTTTCTGCTTCCAGACAGTTACTAAAGGCCTGTTTGGTTTAAATTTTTATGTAATTCAATACAAGAAACAAAAAAACAACAACAAATGAATGATTTGTATTAGTAATAGTAAGTAAGTAAGTAATAGTAGGCTATTTTAATTCATCCAGTCATCCATCCATCTTCCTCCACTTATCCAGGGTCAGGTCGCAGGAGTAGTAGCCTAAGTAGGAAAGCCCAGACATCTCTCTCCAGTCACTTTTCCAGCTCCTCTGGGGTAACCCCGAGGTGTTCCCAGGCCAGCCGAGAGACATAGTCCCTCCAGCGTGTCCTGGGTCTTCCTCTGGGTCTCCTCCCGGTGGGACATGCTCGGAACACCTCCCCAGGGAGGTCCAGGAGGCATCCTTGAGCCCCTGCCCCTTTTGCTCCTTGCCTCCAAGTGCCCTTTTGGTCTTTTTTTTTATTATGTATTTATTTATGTATTTTTATTTTCCAAGCCCTCCTCTGACACATAATGACATGTACTAAAAT
>JAVKLF010000064.1:24842-36888 GCA_034783495.1 Millerichthys robustus | reverse complement strand
AGCAGATCTGCATCCACGCAGCGCGCAAACGCTGCATCTGACCCGTCTCTATATGCAGCATGTTGTGTGTCCAGGGCCAGGCTGCACACTGTATCCATGTTCAGATACAGTGAAGAAACCGGAAATAAAACGTAAAATCAATATTTTATAAATGGGCAGTAGCAAAATAAAAAAAATGACCAAAGCGTGCTGTCCTTTCACGCAATAAATGGCAAATAAGCCAGACAAATATGGTATAAATAAAACTTTGGGTTGCAGCTAAAGTGAAAAGCAAATACACGCTGACTCTTTACCTGGGAAGAGTGTGGAGAGAGGCAGCCCGTGCTCCAGGTGAATGTCGCGGGAACAGCACGTAATGAAGTTAGCAGAGGGGAAAAAAGTCACAGTCAGTTTTTTCACCTGTCCAGCTGGCCCGGGGTTTGCAGGAGAAGGAAACCTGTCTTGTTGGGGCGATGAATAAATCCAGAAGAGGTGCCTCCTTATGTCCGTGCGCAAATGTGCTCAAAAACACAACAGCACCCTGACCACCTGTGCGAATAACGAAAAAAACATATCAAACACGTGCACATGCACCGTGCACATATCAGCTGGATCCTTAAGCGGCCCCAAAGCAAAGCCTGAGCTCGTGGTTTATTACAATCCAAAAAGCGTACAGGAAATGTCTAAATCTGAGAGGTGAAGCGAACTTCACCTCTCCACCTCTGGCTTCACCTCTCACTCAGGGCAGGGCTTCCCCCGCTCGCTCCTGCTCCGTATCTTGCTCAGCTGTGACTTGTGGGACGCACTAACTATATACTTTCATATTAAGGTGGGGGCCACAAAATATCATCTTGCGGGCTGCAACTGGCCCGCGGGCCGGGAGTTTGAGACCCCTGCCTTACATGCTGATGATGATTGTTGAAATTAATTTTTCATGTTTTTTAGAAGCTTGAGTTTGAGGGGTAAAATGTTTTACTCTGAAGCTAAAGTTCCTAAAAGCTGCAAACATAAAACTTTTATTTTTAACTCATTTGCATAAAAAACAATTGTTAACAAAAAAACAATACATTGGGGTCAAGTGTATTGAGACAAAACAGCACAACTTTTTAAACAAGAATAATGTTTTTATAGATGAAACACTTCCTGTTTTTTGTGTGAAAACCACAAGCTGACTGTCAGGTTCTGAAAGCTGCGCATTTATCTGATTGTCTTGATCTTTCTGTTTAAAAACTCGAGTATGTTTGGCTTCTAAATGCAGAGAGGAGGATTTTAAAGCAGAACCTAGACCCACATTTAATACTTAAAACATCCACCCTCTTCCACTTATCAGTGGTAGTGTCAGACCTCCTCTCCAGCTCCTCCTGGGGGTCTGAGGATGCTTCCAGACCAGAGAGGACTTACGATCCCTGCAGACAGTTCTGGGTCTTGTCTCGGTTAGAACCACAGTGTTGATGTTCTCATGTTGTTCTCTGCAGGATACCATGGTTCCAGTACCCCATCATCTACGACATCCGAGCCCGACCCAGAAAGATCTCCTCACTCACTGGCAGCAAAGGTCCAACACCTTCAGTCCGACACAAAAACACGAGCGTTTATTGAGTTAAAGTTTTTTTTTTTTAATGGTAAAGTCAGGAGAACTGTTGTTTTTAAAATGAGGACCAGATCAGGAGTTCTCCTCCAACTGGAAACCTGGATCGCTGGCTCGGCTGCTGCTGACGGTTCTGCCTCCTGTCCTCTCAGACCTTCAGATGGTGAATGTGACGCTGCGGGTTCTGTCCCGGCCGCTGGCGTCCAACCTGCCCGTCCTCTACCAGCAGCTAGGGATGGACTACGACGAGCGTGTCCTGCCGTCCATTGTCAACGAGGTGCTGAAGAGCGTGGTGGCCAAGTTCAACGCCTCGCAGCTCATCACGCAGAGAGCTCAGGTACGAGCCGAGCACACCTGTGCGTCCTGGTTCTGTTCCTGCTTCTGTTTGGGTCTATCTCAAACGGGTCGTTCCCACAGGTCTCTCTACTGATCCGCAGAGAGCTGTTCGAGCGAGCCAAGGACTTCAACATCATCCTGGATGACGTGGCCATCACCGAGCTGAGCTTCAGCCGCGAGTACACAGCCGCCGTGGAGGCCAAACAAGTTGGTGAGTAGACAGGAAGTGACAGTCGGGAAGTAGAACATTTAAATCTGTTTAGAGCAGATTAGATGAAAACAAAGTTTATCTTGTTCATGATGTGATCAGGAACTTTTCCTCAGATTATTTGAGGCTGCAGAAAGTTTAGAGTTAATTAAGGTTTGTATTTAATGAACGTGTGGTTCCTCTCCAGCCCAGCAGGAGGCGCAGCGAGCTCAATTTTACGTAGAAAAAGCCAAACAGGAGCAGAGACAGAAAATCATCCAGGCTGAAGGAGAAGCTCAGGCTGCCAAGATGGTGAGTAAAAAAAACAAACAAGTTTAACGGCTTCTTTCTAAGAGTGAAATATAAACATCTAAATTATTTAGTTTGTTGTTTCTACAGAATAAATTCAAGGTAGTTTAAACCTTTCACTTCTTCTCACATAATTCCTTCTTAAAATTCAACATTTTTACCACAGCAAGTTAATATAATAACAGTAATAATAATAATAATAATTTATTTTAATAATCCCCGAAGGGAAATTGAATTATTATATTTTATAATGTCCCTACATTGTCTCAAATAAAATTACTTTTACCGTATTTTCCGGACGACAAGGCGCACGTAAAAGTCTTTTTTTTTTTTTTTTTTATCGGCACTGAGTCTTATAATTTGGTACGCCTTATATATGAATTTTGGTTGTGCTCACTGACCTGGAACAGATTTTATGTGGTACATGGTGTTTAAAAATCAATGCGGTCAAAATGTGTTTTTGTATGAGTTTTGAAAACTACGAAGTAGCACCACCGCTTGACTGATTTATGGAGAATTACGGCTACCATCGGGTAGAAGGGGGCTCGCAGAGTAATATGAGCTTTGACGTTCCGGTATTATCGCATGTAGTAAGACCCTAAAATGGCGCCCGTTAGTAGACAGGCTTACGAAGCAGATTTCCAACTCAAGGCTATCAGTCACGCAGTAGAACATAGGAACAGAGCAGCTGAGAGAAACATTCACCAAGACAGGAAGGCAATGCCGGGCGAGTTACGCCACTATCTGCCAACGGATCGTGGACGTCTGGGCTCAGGTACCGGTCTCAAGGGTGGTCCGAGCTTTCACGAAGCCTGGAATAATGACAGAACAGTTAAATAACAGCAACGAGATCGACTCGGATGATGACAGGATGGATCCGGGCTGCTTGATGCTGAAATGGCCCAGCTGTTAAACTCAGACACTGAGGAGGAAGACTCTGATGGATTTATGGAAGAGTTAGGAACTGAAAATGTGAGTGAATTGTTTTGTATTTATGTCTTACAACTGAATAATGTTGGGAGTTATTGTGAATTACAGTAGTAAAATAAATTGATTTAAATGACTGTTTTGTTTCACTAAATGTGCCTTTATAATAGGAGGAGCTTCATGTGTGAAAATAGACTTGTTCATTGATACTGTGCCTTATAATCCAGTGCGCCTTGTGGTCCAAAAAATACAGTAAGTTTAACTTTTCATTTGTTTAAAAACATAAATTGTGTTTTTTAGGTCCGTTTAGATTAAAGTCAGAAAATTGTTTATCAGCTGATTAGAACCCTGCCTTCCTGTTTACTAGCATCACCTGCTGTCACACCTGAGACACGTCTGCTGCTTTCATCTTGATGTTTCTGCTCGGGCGGCCCTGCCCGCTTCCCGTCTGCCTCGGGCACAAATCCTCTGACTGTTTGTGTTTGTGTTTGTGTGGCAGCTGGGCGAGGCGGTGACGAAGAACCCTGGCTACCTGAAACTCAGGAAGATCCGGGCAGCGCAGAACATCGCCAAGACGGTGAGACAAAAGTCCAAACGAGTTCTGTGGTTCTAACGTGAGGTTCCACTTCCTGATGCAAAACTGGGGTTGTACAAATTAAAAACTAAATGATCAGAAACACAGAAAGTAAAAACAAAAGTTAATTTTTTTGTTTGTTTTTTTATCATCAGGAAGTGATCGTGTTTTAGTTCACAGCTGTAATTCTGAGGGTTATAAAGATATTAAATCTGCTTTTGTAGTAACAATCAGCCTGTTAAAATAAAACATAAGATAAAAGGAACAGTTTTCAAACTGAGTCTCCAGGTTTTAATCCTTCAGATTAAAAGCCCTGTGAGCTGTAATGATCCTCTGGGTGTAGCTGCTTTAAAAACTGGTTTCAACACTTTGTCCTGCTGCAGACTTACAGCCAGCCGCAAGAAAGAAACTTTAAAAACAATAATTGTGTCAGTTTGAGAAATTTGGCTGTGAAATGTTTTAGCTGATAATCTGCGGCTGTTCTTTGTTTTAGTTACTATTTTGGCGACTGTCAAGCAGATTGAATCGCTGAACAGGGGAATTATTGTTGACGCGCCTGCTTTCCAAAAGACCAGTCCAAGCTGCAGTTAAGATTCCCTTCATTAACATGACGATTTTAAAAATCCAAAGAATTCTAAGCTTAAAGCGGTAAAAAGTAGACTTCCCCTGTCACCCACTCACCACAAACACCAGATGACAAACAGATGAACTTAAAATCACTACTGACACCACGTGATCCAAGGCTACAATCATCCACTACAGTTACTCTCCTGCAGATGCAGTTTTTTTTCTGGGTGAAACACTGTAAAAGTATCTGTATGTTTGGATAAAAACATCCAGCAGGTGGCGACAGAAGAACATGAAGCAGAAAGAGTTCAGCTCTTATGGGGCCATTATTGGAGCAAAACTATTTGCAAATGTGTGTGGAGAGTTGTGTGTCTGTATCTCAATTTGTGAGTGTGCAGTCGAAGTTGTAAATGTGTAAATGAATCTGTAAATGTTTGAGCTGATTTGTGTGTTCTGTACGAGAATCTGTAAATGTGTAAAACAACTTGTGTGTGTGTAATCGGGTTTTCAAATGTGTACTGACGTCTGCAAATATGTAGATCAATCTGTAAACACGCACAGAGACACTTGATGTCTGAAGTATTTTGCTTCAAGACCCAGAAATACAGAGAAATCATCGCTTACAAGTCAAGCTGCTTCTCCATTGGCTCTCTTTACCCACGTGATTTTTGCTACACTTCTAACTTCCTCTTCAGATCCACAAATGTGTAGGAGGATTTGTAATGTAAGAGTGGGTTTGTGTGCCCTGAGCTTAGGCTCACAGGCTGCATTCTCCACGGCTGCGGGAGTTCAGCACAACATGTTGCACTTACATAAGTTCATAACTTCACATGTTTGTGATTTGCGAAACTTATGATTCTCATACAGACACACGAATCAACTCACACATTTACAGATTCATTTACACATTTCCAAATTCTACTGCACGCACACAAATTTGAGATACAGACACACAACTCTGCACACACATTTGCAAATAGTTTTACTCCAATAATGGCCCTAAAAGCTCCGACCTTTAACCTTTGACCTTCAGACACCAGGCAGAATATTAGAAACTTGTTTTATTTAGATGAAGAAAATGTATTCTGGTTCTGAATCTGTGGACCTGTGTCAGAGGTTTGTGTGTTTGTGTCGGACTTGTAGATGGCCCAGTCCCAGAACAAAGTGTACCTGAACGCAGACAGCCTGGTGCTGAACCTGCAGGACAGAGACAGCTTCAAGTGAGTCCACACCTCTCTACATCTGTCCACACCTGTCCTACTTCTGTCCAACATCAGTGGTTCATGAGATATTTTGCTAACTCGTTTGTTGCCACACTGTCTTGTTAAGTCAGTCATCTGCTGACAAACAGGAAGTGACATTTTAAAATGACCTTGTATTGGGCCGATGCTAAAAGTTTCCCTCTGCTTCCAGTCTTTATGCTAAGTAAACACCCAGAACTTTGGTTTGGATGGAAAATGAAATCTGTTTATGGGTTTGTTCACTTCCTGTTTTGATAAAAAGCTGTAGATTAAAACAAGTTTATTTTTCCTATATTTTTGTCCAGATGAAGTAAAAAATGTTCTTTGTGTTTCAGCATGCTGTTGTCAAAGAAGTAAGAAGGTTCCTTTCTGTCAGGTTCTCATCATTCCTTCAGTCTCTGCAGAAACTTCGTCAGGTTCCTACTCTTCCTCATCAGAACTGATCATAAATCAACCTAAATCTGTGGAAAACGATCAGATAGAACCGGACTTTTTCAGCTGCTTTCTGTTTAGAGGAGGAGTTCCTCCCTGAAGGAACCTGAAGCTTCCTGGTTCATGTGGAACTTCCTCTTCAAAGCAGGAAGAGGCCCGTCGGTCCGTTAAACGTCTGGTTTCTGTCTGAGTGAAGACTTCATCATTAGTTACAGAAAATAAATATTATTGACAAATTGGAATGAGTTTGATTACAACAAACAGGAAGTTTTTCTACAACACAACAGCTGCAGTCGGATCGGACTCCTGGTTCTGGAGCTTGCTGTCCTTTGGGTTGTTTACCTGTCCAGCTGAGTTTGTAGGTAAAATAAGTTCTTGTTTACCAGTCGCCTCAAACACCAGTAAATGTAAATAAGAACCAGGAAGTCTCTGAAACGACTCAAGTCCACAGCAGCTTTTGTGTTTTCTAAACTTCCTGCAGTTAAAGAGAAAAAACAGGTTCTGTTTGTCTGAATGCTTCATTAAAGCACTAATTATTATTATTAGATCAATAACTGAATGTTTGTTTTGCCCTTGTTTTTCTTTTTAAATGTTTGATAAATTCATCTGAAAACCCGACTTCTGTTTTCTTCAAAGTCTGAGAAAAAAAATCCATTGAGCTAAGCCAATGGTTGAATTATTAATATAATTATTTATATTGTCTGTTATTGTGGATCACTCAGCTGATACCACATCCAGTCTCTGAAACTGAAGGGGTTCTGTTCAGTTTTCTGGCTACTAAGTTTGGTTAGTTGCAGCCATCTTCAGTTTTTGTTTTGAGGGCCGATGCTAAAAATTTCTTTCTCTCTTTGTGCTAAACTAACAGTTCAGTCTGCTGGCAGACGGATTTTTAAGAGGTTTCCAGAAGAACCCGGCTAGCTGTTCTTTTGTCAAAGAGATGGACCCAAAGGGACCATCTGGACCTCTGTATGCAAATGTCCTCTGACAGCAGCTTGGGGTGTCGAACAGGACTGGGATATGGTCCAGAACCGAGCGAGGAGGGTCTTTGATCGGGACACAAAAGACGTTTTAATCTATGATTTTTCGGCTGCTCGGTCCCACTGAAGATTTAAAGCCTAGTTCTGTCCTCAGACTTGTCCCCCTCCGCTTCCTGTTAACTCGAGCGGAGGGTGACAAGATGGCTGTCGAAGTATTTATAACCGAACCCTGCAAACAGCTAGGAAGGGGAGGAACGGGTGAGGAAGATGAGGGGCGGAGTTAATATTATCTGAGGGGGCGGGAAGAAGTAAACGGCATCTGATTGGCAACTGTTCAGACATAGCGCTGGGGGGCGGGGGAAAGTTTAAAGAATCTTAGGGGGGTGGGTAGACTCGGCGTCTGATTGGCTGCTGTTTCCCACCCCTTCACGTCAAGCCCTTCCTGTCCAGCCAATCAGAAAACTCCGAGCTGTTTGAAAGACGCCAGAGAGAAAAGAACGGGGAGGGCGGGAAAAGGAAAAAACAAGAATCAGAGATGATGGATGTGCTGCGGCTGCATTTTGTAAAAACACAAACATTTGTCCTTTTTAAAAAGAGAACAGAAAACATGGTTTAAATTTTTGTAGGATTTCCTGTTGATAAAAAAAAACCTGCGCTACTCTCAGAGTTTAATCTGATTTATTCATCCATCAATCATCTATCAGGAACACCTGACTGATCACCGGCCTCTGGTGGCAGCTGGCAGAACTACAACTTCTCTAAACCTGTTTCTTTCCATTTCAAATCCTCATAGGAATCAAGAGTAAACTTCGTAAAAGTCTATAGTCTATAGGCTAATTCATTTTAAAAATCTTTAGATAAATTGTGAATCAGAATAAGTACAAAATGTCTGAAATGGAAAGCTGAGACATCAGCGTCACGCTATCGACTCTTTGTCCTTCCGCCGTCCTTCCTGTCTCGTGCTGCTGCAGCTTCATGTTTACTGTGACCTTGTTTCCTTTTCATCTCCTTAAGATCTTCATCTTCATCATCAGTTCTTTCTAACCTCCCCCCTGTTCCTGCATGAACTGCAGTGCACGTTCGCAAAATATTTCTGTGAAGAAGCAGCATAACAAAATGGAATGAAGGGACGAAGGGCAGTTGGGAGGGGGAGGCAGCATCACGTGATTACGACTGACTCCGCCCCTTTTGTGCACAAAAACAAGGACGGATTACGGCTCATTTGCTCCGTCGCCATGGAAACATTGACCTCACATAGTGTCGAGCAGCGATCTGGGCCTGTTGCCATGGCGACGGGCTGCTGTCGGTGCTGCTCTGTTGCCAGGGTAGGGCGGATGGAGGTGGCAAAACGGCCCTGCGGCTCTCTGCAGCGGTGTCAGGATCTGTTTCAGAGACGAACACCAGGAGGCGCTGCAGAGACCAAAGACCTGGAGCTCACTGCTGTCACACCAACCACTGACAGACTCACCCGGTCCAGACTGAGACACCAAAACCTGGTCCTGTTGTCCATCCAGTTCTTCTCTCAACATGGAAGACTCCAGGTTTTGTTCAGTCCCTCCAAACAAGTCCAACAGGACGGGGTCTGTCCTGGGCACAAGTCCATCCAGAAGATGTCCCCTGACAGGTGGTTTAAAGACAACAGGGGGCAGGTGGTTTAAAGACAAAAGGGGACATGTGTGAGTGGGTGGGGCAGAACCAGGAAACTGCTCTTCAGACCTTTAATCTAAAAAGAAGTGATGAGTTTTTATTTACTTTTTTTAAATCCCAGATTAGAAGCACCAGATTTAGTGAAAAGACAACAAGGTCAAAGGTCACATCTCAAACCGCTCCACCGGTTCTGGTCCATCATTCTTTCTCTGGGTCAACATGTCGTCCTGTTTATCCAGATTACTGCTGCCGTGATGTGTTCGAGCTAATTAACCTGCTTCTCGTTAATGCTCCGAGTCCGCAGGGACCCACCAGGACCCACCGGGACCCACCGGGACCTGGTGTCCCAGTTCAGGGACCACAGCCTCTGTCACGCTCATCTGTCTTCTTTTTGACTTCATGTTTGTTTTTTCCTGTCCTCTCCAGAAGCTGTCCTGTCAGACAGCAGGGTTCTGTCTGAGCCGGACCACCTCGTGTTTGGGGGTTCGTGGGGGGGTTAACAGTTGCTCCACGGTTACAGACGATGATTAAAATTAACGCACAGTTTCGGTCCTTCAGGAGCAGGTTTTGTTTGGGTTGTTCCTCCTGACCCACCTGACACCGGAGCCGCTGGTCCGGTCCAGAACACAAACCAGAAACAAAGATTAAACAGATCTGCTTTACAGAAATCTGCCTGAAGCTGTTGGATTACTATTATAGATTATTCTGGATTATTTTAGTAAAATATTGAACTTGGATTAAATTATAAAGCAAGAAGTGATGATTTTAGTTTCTAGGACCAAACATCCAAATCTATTCATGTGACAATAAAATATTTCTGTTATTAAAGATTGGTTTTCTGATAATCTGTGGAAAATAGAAGTTCTATCTGTGTGAGGATGAAAAAAACCTCAGGGGTTCAGTTTGTGATCCTGAGACAGAACCAGGTCCAAGACAAGAACTGGGTCGATTTCATTTGGTGCAGGAGGACAAAGTGCTGAGACTGAAGTTCCATTGATCGGATCTCCTTCACGTCTGACGCGCTCCTGCCTGTTTGTTCTGTCTTTGTTTAGACCTGAAACCTATATGTGACCTGCAAACATCCCAACAAAAGACCCCACTTCAGTCCAAGTCCAACCAAACCCTTAAACCTGGTCCAAACCATCCAACTGATCTCTGACAGGGTCCAAAGACCGGCTTTGGTCCTCACAAAGATATAACTGTAGGAAGGGGGTAATCTGAGATTTATGTCCTCTGAAAGCCTCAGACTGAAGATCGGTCCTGCAGGGTCCTAAAGTCCATCAGACTCAGACCTGATCTGACTTTTGACCTCAAACTAAAACACTAAACATCAGGTTTAGATATTTTGTTGTGTCTGAAGACAGCTGCTCTGAAACATGAACCTGTGTTAAAAAGAACACATGGTTACATCGAAACGCTTCATCATATTTGTTCTTCAGCTGCTTCGGCTGCTTCACGTGACCTTTCTTCTGGAGAAAAACAGGAAGTGATGTTTCAGAGCCTGTGGGCCCCAAACCAACACTTCCTCATTCCTCGTCTTCCTCCTCAAACATTCGTTTTATGACAGAGCAGGATAGACTTCTGCTCTGAAACACGTCTGCTGGCGTGTAGAAAAGAACACATTTCACCTGCTGGCGTGTAGAAAAGAACACGCTTCTTCTGCTGGCATGTAGAAAAGAACACGTTTCACCTGCTGGCATGTAGAAAAGAACACGTTTCACCTGCTGGGATGTAGAAAACAACATGTTTCACCCGCTGGCGTGTAGAAAACAACATGTTTAAACTGCTGGTGTGTCAAAAACAACACGTTTCACCTGCAGGCGTGTAGAAAACAACATGTTTCACCTGTTGGCGTGTAGAAAACAACATGTTTAAACTGCTGGCATGTAGAAAAGAACATGTTTCAACTGCTGGCTTGTAGAAAAGAACACATTTCACCTGCTGGCGTGTAGAAAAGAACACATTTCACCTGCTGGTGTGTAGAAAAGAACATGTTTTAATTGCAGGCATGTAGAAAAGAACACGCTTCACCTGTTGGAGTGTAGAAAACAACATGTTTAAACTGCTGGCATGTAGAAAAGAACATGTTTCAACTGCTAGTGTGTAGAAAAGAACATGTTTCAATTGCAGGCATGTAGAAAAGAACACGCTTCACCTGTTGGAGTGTAGAAAACAACATATTTCACCTGTTGGAGTGTAGAAAACAACCCGTTTCACCTGTTCGCGTGTAGAAAAGAACATGTTTCAACTGCTGGCGTGTAGAAAATAACATATTTCACCTGCTGGCGTGTATAAAAAAACATGTTTCAACTGCTGGCGTGTAGAAAAGAACACATTTCACCTGCTGGCGTGTAGAAAAGAACACGCTTCACCTGCTGGCGTGTAGACAAGAACACATTTCACCTGCTGGTGTGTAGAAAAGAACATGTTTCAATTGCAGGTATGTAGAAAAGAACACGCTTCACCTGTTGGAGTGTAGAAAACAACACGTTTCACCTGTTCGCATGTAGAAAACAACATGTTTCACCTGCTGGCGTGTAGAAAAGAACATGTTTCAACTGCTGGCGTGTAGAAAATAACATGTTTCACCTGCTGGCGTGTAGAAAACAACATGTTTCAACTGCTGGCGTGTAGAAAAGAACACATTTCACCTGCTGGCGTGTAGAAAAGAACACATTTCACCTGCTGGCGTGTCGACAAGAACACATTTCACCTGCTGGTGTGTGGAAAAGAACACATTTCACCTGCTGGTGTGTAGAAAAGAACATGTTTCAACTGCTAGTGTGTAGAAAAGAACACGCTTCACCTGTTGGAGTGTAGAAAACAACACATTTCACCTGTTCGCATGTAGAAAACAACATGTTTCACCTGCTGGCGTGTAGAAAAGAACATGTTTCACCTGCTGGCGTGTAGAAATGAACGTTTCAACTGCTGGCATGTAGAAAAGAACATGTTTCACCTGCTGGCGTGAAGAAATGAACTTGTTTCAACTGCTGGCGTGTAGAAAAGAACACATTTCACCTATTGGTTTGTAGAAATCTACTCAATCACCTCCTCCTTCTCCTCCATCACCATTTGTCTGTTTGAAGGGTATATATAATGGATGAATAGATGGATTTATGTCATCTATCCATTATCTGTTACCCGCTTCTTCCTTTTAGGGTCACGGGGGTGACTGGTGACCATATCCAGCAGTCACAGTGCAAGGGGCGGGGCTAACCTGGACAGGTCTCCAGTCCATCACAGGGACACATAGAGACATTCACTCTCTCACTCACACCT
>JAVKLF010000064.1:13574-24742 GCA_034783495.1 Millerichthys robustus | reverse complement strand
ACCAACAACACTCGCCTTTGCAGCGCTCACTTTACTCCAGATAGTTTTACTGACGACCAGGAGATAGTTGGGATTTAGACAGTCAGTTGGTTCGCGAGGCGAGGCCTTCCCCGGCAGTGTTACACTGGAGTAGTGCGTCAGCACGTTCTGCTGAGTCACTGATCTCTGATTAATGAGTCCCAAATAAAAATAAATACCATTATCAGAAGAAGGAGAAAATAACAGTAACTTCAGCAAGGGGGCGTTACATTTCTGGAGTTAATCAGGCGCAAATATTGATCGAAGCAGACTTACCCAAACCCTGTTTTTAAAATTTTATTTTGTTTACCTTCGGTGGAACGGGCCGTAGATCAGCTGACAGCAGAAAAAATAGTTTTTGGTCAGACTCCTGGAAAACATATACTGGTGCTGTGTTGGAATCTGATCGGTACTAAATTTAATATCACCATATTTCCAAGCGTACAGCAACGCAGGCATGGTTTTAGCGCCTCCAGCGGACACGCCCCCATCGTCTCTGGACAGATAAAGCGGATGTCTTTTCATTATTTTAAACTAGTTTTATACACTTATCTGTGTTTTTAATCAATCAAATTTGAATGGGTGATTATTATCACAATTGTCTGTGGTGTGACAAATTTTGAAAACACATTTTTGTATACTTTACTCTCACTTTAAACTCTGGAGTTTTTAATTTATTTTGTTTAATAATAATCAGCCTGCAGTACCACACACCGTCACTAAAATAAACACTCCGTAAAGCTGTTGGACCCTGGGCGGACGCTGTTTCCACCTCTTCTGTTTCACTAATGCTGTTGCAGACATTTTTTTATTTTAATTATTTTTTTATCAAGTGTGTAAAAGTGATCCGTTTATTTATGAATTTATTTTGATTAAAACTTTTCAGTCACATGTTGAAGTTTTTTATTGATAAATAATCTGAGTTCAATGTGGCTGAAATTCATTCAGAAGCCTTTAGATGGCGCTAAAAAGGAACATTCTCCAGGCAGGTCTCAGTCTCATTCCATCAGAGACACCTGGACATGTCTTATTCAATCAGAAACACCTGGACATGTCTCAATACATCAAAGAGGCACCTGGACATGTCTCAGTCGAGTTCCAATAAAAAAGGAACAGAGGGGGGAAGAAGGTTCTATTGGGGCTGGAGGTTCTGATGGAGGGTGAGGTTCTGTTGAAGCAGGAGGTTCAGTCTCGTCTTATCCTGTCAGACAAAGTTCCTGTAAACCTGCAGCCTCGAGCTACATGCTCATAAAACTGCAGACACATTTAAAGTACAGACAGAACCGCTTCAAAAGAGACCAGGTCCCAGAGCCTGAGCTGGATCAGAGACCAGATCTCAGAGACCAAGTCCCAGATCTGGATCTTGTTTGGATCAGGGTCTGAGACACAAAAACCAGTATGGTTTTGTTCTTTTTTAAGTATGGTTCTTCAAAATCTGAAGCAGGTCCCATCGTTTGATTTATCAGACCTGATCCTCTTCCTCCTCCTCCTCGGCTGAAGCTTAGAATGTCTGATGAAAAATAAAGTGCTCCTAGAAGTTCAGGTTTTTATATTGACAGTCCTGCAGGTAGAAGACTTTGATCCACGTTAGAACCTTTCCTACGGTTTCTCTCTCGGAAGTGGCGTTCTGCTTCTGGAAGCGTCCGCCTCACTGCGACACGTCGGGACCTGCTCCTGATGTTTCATCTCTTCATCCTTATCTTCACGAGTCTTGCTCTGCCAGACCAGCTGAACCTGATTCAGAGCAGGTCGGACCTGAGACCAAGACGTCCATCAAAGATTCAAATCTGAAGATGAGCTTAAAAAATAAAATCAATCTAAAGGAGCCGAAATCCATCTTAGGTTTGAGGAAAAACCAAGCTGAGCTGGTTCTGGTTGGACTCTGCAGGTCTGAAGGTTCAGGTGCAGAGTCCAACCTTCAGTTATGATCATGAGGTCTAGATCAGGACAGAAAAGGACCAGATTCTGGATCACAGTGGGTCTACAGGGCCCTGGTTGGCCTTGGAAACATGACCGGACCGGTCCAGCACCAGCAGGAAGATGATCAGAATATTTTCACTGTAAAAGTCCCATAAAACTTTATTTTAGATCGTTTACTAAACAACAAGATTTAATGTTATTTTTACAGAATGTTTGTTTAGTACACAATACACAAAATAAACCTTCGTTTAAAAAAACACATCAAAACTGTTTTATTGTGCAGCAGGAGTCCAAACAATCATCAGTTCTGTTTCGTTTTTTCTGAAAAATTGATTTTGAAACTAAAGAAAGTAGAAACATGAGCTGAAGATATAAAAGCTTGGAAAATGAAAGAAATCTGAGACGTCTCTTTGTTTCAGTAAACTTTATTTATTGTATCTTCTCAAAAGTCAGTTTTTTATTTCATGAAAGGTGAATTTAAACAATGTGACTTTTTAATGTCATCAGTAAAACAGAGCCAAACAAATAAAACAGCTAAAGTTTAGTGTGTTAATCCTGTTTTATCTTATTATAAACCGATTTTATCTTATTATAAACCTGTTTTTTTTATCAAAATAAAATAAAACTTGGCTGGAGGTGAACTTGTTTGAAAAGTTTTTCTCAGTAAAACACGGTCAGAAGTTGAAACAAATTCGGTTCTGATGAAGGATCACTGAACTCCATCTGCTCTTTCTGACACCCAGATTAATATTTTATGAAGGAACGTGAAACACGAAGAGATCTTTTTTATAAGAAAACATTAAACATAATGAACCTCAGAGACGGCTGGAGGGGAAAGAGAGAAAAAACGAGACGCTTTTCCTGAATTAGAAAAGACCACCTGGTCCAAAACTAAAGATAGAACCCCCCAAAAACAGCCGCGAACGCTCCAGATCCACGATCCGGCGCCGCTGCTTTCGCACAACTAGGTTTGAATTGAGTGACGCGAAGAGTAGCTAATCAGCGCTCGCCGTTTGCCAAAGTATTGTTTATTTCAGCGAACTGACCAATCGGAGACGTCCCCGCCAGCGGAGTGCGTCACCCGAGCAGAATGTTGAATGTGGGCTGCTGTGACCAGAGCTCCCATCCCCCACTTTCGAGCCTCCAATGGCGGCTGCTGTTTTATTGTTGCCGCCTTGTCCTTCTCATGTTAACAGTTGAAAAGGGGGTAAGAGAAGACACTGTGTTGTTGTTCACGAGAGCACATGATGGTTCTGTTTTCCCGCACTGTTTCTCATCGCATGTTTGTCATGTCGCACTTGTTTTTCTTCCCCCCTCCCTCCGCCATTTCGCAGCTTTTTTCTGCGGGCTCCAACGACAATGGAGGAATTGAGGCCACGCGCCCTCCCTGAAACCCTCCTAAACACGTAACGTCAAACGGCGTCGTGGTCATTTTCCTCCTTGGTTGTGGTGGGTTCGGTTGTGTTTTGACCTTCGCGCATAAAATTAAAGGTTAGATTTTGTGAACTGCGCAGATACAGAGATGAGAGGGAGTTTCAAACATGGCCGTTTGGAGTAAGGGGGAGGGGCGTGCGGCGGACGATGAAAGGCTAGGATGAAAAATGGCGGCGCTGCTCAACATTAACACCTGATTTATAGCGTCCGTTACGCCGCGCAGACGTCATGAAAATCAATTTAATCCACTAAAATAATCCGACTTCTGGAGGCTTCGCTCATCTAAAACATTCAGTTTATATATTCCCTGGTCGCGGCGGTGGGCGGGAAAAATCCGTCCGTAGTCGCTTCCTGATTCCTCCAGACGAACATCAATCAATCAAAGTGACACTACGTCAAACGAAGCGCCTGTATATTCGATATATTTAGTGCTTAATTCGATGTGGACTCGATATTTTTCGAGGACAGAGTGTCTTAACAGGCACCGTGGTTCCGGTCCGATCCGTTTTGTAGGCTTTAATCGGTTCGGATCATTGTTTTGCGGAGAAAAAGACATGCATTGGGAGAGAACGGTAGGAGGCGTGGCCTCGGGATATACAATTTCCATCCATTGTTCCACTCGGGCTCACTAAAGGAACGCCCCTGTGTGGCCCCCAGCCAATGAGCGCTCACTGAGCTCCTGCTGGCTCCGCCCAATTTCCTATAATAAAGACTCGGCCGTCAGCACCGCGGCCACTGACACAAAATAATCTTGATCGATCCGCTAGCCGAGGAATTTACTTTATTCAATCTTTTCTTTTTCCTGCCGTCCTTTATTTTATTCGGCTGAAACAATGGCGGACACACAGGTGGACTCCGGCTCGGACATCTCCGCCAAGGTAAGCCGCGCGCGCGCCTTCCTCCTCCTCACTGATCCTCAGTAGAATTAACCTACAATTTTCACCGAACGTCCTCCGTCGTGGCTTCGCGCTCATTCAGACTGTCGGACCCGGTCGGAGGATTAAAACTCGTTCTGCTATTACATTTTATTCTAGTGGTAATTTCCCCGCTCAGAACCGGGATGGAGCGGAGAGTCCGCGCTCCGCATCCCGGAGCCCCGCTCCGCGGCTCATTGTCGGCGGATCCTGCGCGGGTTCTTTGTTTATAGGCTACAGGCAGGTCGGTTCTCTGCTCCGGAACGTGAGCATTCCGCCCGAACCTCCGCGCAGACGGAACAGCTGCAGCTCGGAACAGTGCGGGGATTTCGAGCTGACTATCGACGCGCGTTCCGTCCTCCACCTTCTGAAGGCGGCTGTTGATGGATTCGGATCGAAAAGTCCTGCTAGTCTGAGCCGGACGGTGTAGAGGCTGCGCGGTTCCGGTTCGGTTTGAGGTGTGAAGTTGATGCGTTTGTATGGAGAACGGAACTCCAGCTGTCAACTTTCAGCAGCTCCGGACTTCTTCTGGTTCTGGTTCGTGTTTTTAGAGGAAAAGATCACCTGCGGGTCCGACCCAGATTGTTTACGGACTCCCGGAGGTTCTGGTCCGGTCCCAGTGGGGCCTGTCTACAGCAGCTTCCGCTTGTCCTCTGGTGTGATGCAGCATGTTCCGACCCGCTCGGGGTAGGGAAACTTTCTTTCTGATTTTTTCTGACGTTCTTCTCTATTGTGCGCGCGCGTGTGCGCGCTGTGGAGGTGTGAGGTGGTTTTCCCCTCTCTGTGGTCCGTAGTGGTTCAGTTTCTCTGCGCCCCTCCTCCTTATCGGACTTTGATCCGTTCAAACCAGAACCAGTAAATTCATTTTTGCGCAGACTTTGGATCAAATTTGGTGAATCTTTAATCGCGATTCGGCTCGAGCCGCGGAGCCGATCTGCTCCGGGGGCTGGTGATGGATGAACATATGGTGAAGGTGCAGTCTCCCTCCTCTTCCTTAGTGTTCTGGTTCTGGTCCGGGGAGGCTGTTCAGGGTCTATTTTTAGTTTGGATCAAACGCGCGGGCGGCGCGTTTTTACGCGGAGCCGCGTGCATGTCCTGCCGCGCGCAGCTAAACAGCTTAATGGATTTTAACCAATAAGTATATGATAAGCAATAAATCAACAACTGTATATGCGTCGTGTGCGTGAGGCGCACGCGCACTGTGGTGGAGATGTGTATTTGAAACTGAGGCGCCACTCCGCTCTCAGCGGTCCTAACGATGTGTTTCGGTTCGGCCATGTGTCGTCTTCTATTGTCCTTTCCGTTACAACAAGCAGCAGCGTGCCGCGCGCTCTCCGCCTCCTCCTCCTCCCCTTCATCACTCCTCCTCCTGCTTTTCCTGGGTTATTTAAAACGGAATGGTGCATGCTGGGTAATGCAGTGCTGCTTCCGGGCGTGTCTTGTGACTATGCGGTCTCGGCAGCTCGGGCGGGAGACTACATTACCCAGAGTGGGGCCGTCACGTCAGAGTATCAGATTACATGGTGGCGGGGAGAAAGTAGGCCAGTGGGTGGAAGGTTTTAAAAACTGTTTTTATTTCTTCAGGACCTGAAGGAGAAGAAACTCACTGAGGAGAAGGAGAACGGAAAGGATGCTGCCACCAACGGGAAGGTAACTCCTTGCTCCTCTGAACACAACGGTTCTGTAATGTGACAGAAAGGTGACACAACTTCCTGTTTGCCTCCAGGAGAACGAGGAGAATGGAGAGCCCGAAGTCGACGAGGAGGAGGAAGATGAGGTCGATGAAGAAGATGATGGAGAAGGTCGGTGTTACTTCTTCCCTGACTGATTCTGGCTTAAATGTCTCCTGACTGAAACTTTTCATCCTGCAGGCGACGAGGAAGACGAGGAGGAGGAAGAAGAGGATGACGACGAGTTAGAGAGTGGCACAAAAAGGGCAGCTGAAGATGACGACGAAGAGGATGAGGTGAGGCGGCAGCGACTGGGCCCTGCGCTCACCCTGGGTCACCGCGGACCCTCTAACTCTTCTTCTTCTGCTGCTTTCAGGACGATGTGGAAACCAAGAAGCAGAAAACCGACGACGACGATTGATGCGTTTTGTCCCGCCACCGTCCTGCTGAACCACTTCCTGGTTCTTCACCTCTGACATCTTTTCTTCGTCACAGGTGGAGGGACTGGAGGACTGATGTAAAAGGAAAAAAAATGATTATAATAAATAAAAAGTTAAAAAAAATCCAACATGGTCATTAGCAAGTAGAGTTCAATAAGCATCCACACAAGCCCCGCCCCCTCAGAGCTGCAGATAAATTTTCTAGAGGATCCTGACGCAGAAATCTGGCTTCTCTTCAACAACAACCTGAGCGGATTTGTTTGTATTTTTATTTACATTTTATATTTTTGTACATATTGTTAGGAGGGGGTCCGTTTCTCTCCAGCTGCAGCAACCAAATCGCTGCTCCTTCTTTAAAGATTTTACTTGGTTGACCATGTTACAAGATCTCAGCAGATAACTAGAAAAACATGTAAAAATTTAAAAACTTTACAAAAAAACAACCTCTTCAGCCGTTGAATTCAGAGCATTCCAGTAAATTTAATGTATGTACTTTAGCTGTACCATAACTAGTTTGTTTGTATGGGAGGGAAGGCCTCGTTTCTTTTCCTTTTAATTTGTTTTTTTGTTTGTTTGTCAGCAACATTTTGTTTTATGACGGCCTGTTTTGATGTACGTGCAAAGTTTGTTGTTTGACAATAAACCGGACTTTTATTTTGTGAGTTGTACTTTACATCTCTGCCTCTTTTTTCTTCTAACACTTAAATAAAATCTAAGTTTTCAGTCAGGAGCTGTCATCAGTCAAATGTTCAACTTTTCTTAAGGCGTCAAAACGTTAATTAAGATATTAACTAAACAAAGTAAGATAAAGTTCTGTTGGACCAATAGACTGGTCTATGGGTACGGTTAGTCGCAACCTTTTATTTTCTTGTTTCCTGTTATCGGCTGCAGGAAGCAGTTTGTTCCAGCAGGTGGCAGTAAATAAACCAGAATTCCTCTTGGTTCTGTTAGTCTTCTTTCCGGTTCTGTTCAGGTTTTCATCAGCACGTTTGGGTTTTTGTTTAAACAAAATCTGATCTTTATCTTATCTTAAAACAACTTCCACAGTTCAGTATTTTACGTTTTGATAGTTTTGAAGTTTCTGAAGCTGCAGCGCCCCCTGCAGGTCAAACAGGTTTCCACAGAAAGTTCAGGTTTGAACTGGACCAGAACCGGGTCTGGACTCAGTTCTGTGTTTTTATCTGTCACGCAAACAAACTGATTTCCACAATAAAACCAAACCAGTTCTGTAGAACCGAATAATGGAACCAGAATGCAGGCGGAGGAACCCCCTCCTGACTTTCACACCCTGTTTCCATGGAAACGCCCCACACATCAATATTTTCCCTCCACTTTGATCCACGACCTCCGAACCAACTTCTGACAAATCCAGATTTTAATCGAAGACAGTACCAGAGATAAAAAAAAAAAATTGATCAGGTTAGTTTAACTGAATCTCTGGAGTTTACAGAAATAAAAACTAAATTGAAAAAAATTCCATAATTGTGTCAGGTTTGATTAGATTTTAGGCTATAGGTAAGATGTGTCAGTTAGTAGTCATATGCTGAAGACACATTTTAAAAAAGCTGGACTGTACAGACGACGCAACCATCACTTCATACAAAGCTGAAGTTCGTTTCCTATTCTAGTGTCTGATTCGGAAAATCACTAAAGGGTGATTCCACTTAAATGTCGGGTGGACATACAAATCATGTCTATATTGCGCTGGTCGGTGGATGACCTTATTTAGACGTCTAAAGTATGCGGGATGCCTGTGAAGCTGTTTGGTTTCCACCATTACCAAAACGAAGAACAACGGAGTTGTGACTCAACTCTAATAGACCTTTTTCACAACAACCGGAAGTTGCCTCTGAAATGGCTGGAGCACTTCCTGTTTTGGTGACTGTAATCAGAGTACTCTGAAAAATGTCTCCTCCTCCGGTCCTTTTCTTTTTTATTTTTTTTACATTTTATTTAATTATCCATCACCAACAGGTCATTGAACACAAGAACAAAGCAAACATGGCTTTTTTTTGTTCCATCCCCTACTTCTCCCCATACCTAGCTGCAAACAATAGAAATAATAATAATAAATAAATAATAATAAATGTTAACAAAAAAAAAAACACAGCAAGTATGACAAACCAAAAGACCAAGACAGAACTCGAAAACATGGAGTGGACAGCTTGTAAACAAGCGTTCACACAAGCATGGGCGAACAAAGCAAGACAGGGTGTGGATATTTAAAACTACACAAGTTGATAATCACTCGATATCCAGAACCACAAGTAACCGCTGAAACTGCCGGGCCGGGGGCACAGGCACACACAAAAACAGCAGAGGCAGTTTCTGTACAACTCTCAGGCTTTAGGGAGGGCATCCAGTCTCTCCAAATAAAATAATAGAGGGGCCCAAATTTTATAAAATTTTTTGGTCGAACCTCTAACACAAAATTTGATCTTCTCTAACTTAAGGAACAGGGACAGCTCTTTCAACCAAAGAGAAGCCTTGGGTGGGTGTTCTGATTTCCACGCTAATGGTATTCTTCGGGAGAGGAGAGTTGAAAAAGCCCGTACATTTTTAAAATCGTGTATTAATGATATACCCTCCCCTGGAATTCCAAATATTGCCAATTTGGCGCTGGGTTGGATACCTATTTCAAAAGCTTCAGATAGGATCTGAAAAATTGTAGACCAGAAGCTGCACAGTTTGTTACAGGACCAGAACATGTGAGATAAATTTGCCTTAGCTATATGGCAACGGACACAGGTTTCACTGACTGTAGGATAGATCCTTGAGAGTCTGGCTCTACTGTAGTGGATCCTATGAAGGACCTTGAATTGAATTAGTCCGAGTCTAGCGCATGATGTTGACCCATTTACTCTACGTAATGCGTGATTCCAAGTCTCATCAGAAATGTGTATTCCAAGTTCTTCTGACCATTCTGCCCTAATCTCATTGAGCTCTACTGTATTGAGTGATGAGATGCTATTATAGATTTTGGAGATGAGACCTCTACATTGTGTTGGAGTTTGCAAAATTATGTCCATTCCTCCCTTTGGGGGTAAATTGGGAAAGCAAGGGCTAATGTTACAAACAAAGTCACGAATCTGGAGATATTGAAATAGTGAGGAGCGCTGTAAACTAAATTTGGAGGAAATATTATCAAAGGTAGCAAAAATACCATCAATATATAGGTCATTAAATTTACTTAAGCCTGCTCTCTGCCATTGGGCAAAGACAGGATCTAATATGGATGGCGGGAAAACATGGTTATCACATATGGGACTGTAGATAGAAAAGTTTGTCATATTGAAGTGTTGCCTAAATTGTGACCATATTTTTAGGGTGGAGATTACAACTGGACATGAGGAATGTTGCGTAGGAGAGAGAGAGGAAGCTTTGATGTAACTAACGCAGGAAAAGATGATGGCTTACATGCATTCAGTTCTAATTGGCACCAGTCAACATCTGGTCGTTGGAGCAAATTGACTACTTTTTGTAGGTTTGCCGCCCAGTAATAAAACAGCAGGTTAGGTAGAGCCACTCCCCCCTCCTCTTTGTGTCTCTGAAGGAAACGCCTATTGATTCTAGGGTGTTTATTACTCCACATGAACGAGGTCAGCTGTTTATCAGTGAGTTTGAAGAATGATTTTGGGAGAAAAACTGGAATACCCTGAAAAAGATACATAAATCTTGGCAAGATGTTCATTTTAATACATGCTACTTTGCCAGCTAGAGATAAATTTAGGACACTCCACTTCTGGAGGTCATGTTTAAGATTATTAAGCAGAGAGGGAGAAATTTTTTTCAAACAGAAAAAGAACACGTGACATTGATTCCCAAATATTTGAATCCTGTTCTAGAGAGAGAGAAGGGCAAGTCAGTTTCTGTAATTTGTAGTGCAGAGTTATTAATTGGAAAACATTCACTCTTTAGAAAGTTCAGCTTATATCCTGAAAATTTACCAAAACGGTTTAGCAAATTCACAATGTTGGCGATGGATGATACTGAGTCCGAGATGTAGAGCAATAAGTCATCCGCGTATAAGGACAGTCGATGTTCCACCTGTTTTCTGTAAATTCCCTTAAAGCTCTTTGAAGTCTTAAGCATAATTGAAAGTGGCTCAATAGCTAAAACAAACAGGAGCGGGCTAAGTGGACAACCCTGCCGGGTACCCCTGGATAAAGAAAAGGGCCTAGACCTTGTTCTGTTAGTGATTATACTTGCTTTGGGTGATATGTACAACAGTTGTACCCATGATGTAAATTTGGGCCCAAACCCAAACCTAGCCAATACTGCAAATAGGTAGGGCCACTTGACCTGGTCGAATGCCTTCTCTGCATCGAGGGAGACCACAACCTCGGGGGACTCCCCCGATGTGGGAGAATGAACAACACCAATAAGCCTGCGTATATTGGAGAAAGAGTGACGACCCTCATGAACCCAGTTTGATCTGAGGAGATTATGTCTGCCATGGCCACATCTAGTCTCATAGCCAGAAGTTTAGCTAAGATTTTAACGTCTCCATTTAGTAGTGATATGGGCCTGTAGGAAGCGCAGTCTGTTGGATTTTTACCTTGTTTTAGTAAGAGTATGTTAGCTTCAGTAAGAGTCTGTGGCAAGGTTCCCCGATCCAGTGAATGGTTAAACATTACAAGTAAAAGCGGTGCTAACTTGGATGAGAATTTTTTTATAGAATTCAATTGGATAGCCATCTGGTCCAGGGGCCTTGCCACTCTGCATTGCTGAGATTGAATTGATAACTTCACTAAGTGTAAGGGGCTTATCAA
>JAVKLF010000064.1:0-13474 GCA_034783495.1 Millerichthys robustus | reverse complement strand
TAATAATAATAATAATAATAATAATAATAATAATAATAATAATAATAATAATGATGATGATGTTATTATTATTATTATTATTATTATTATTATAGGGTTAGCCTATAACAATAATAATAATCATGTTTTCCTGCTCTCTTGTTATTTCCTTGAATCCCAAACTTTTCTCCTCTTTCACCTCCTTCTCCCCCACCTCCTTCCTTCTTTTTTCTGAATTTAGCTTCCTTTTTTCTCTCTTCTCTTCTTTCTTGTCTTTTTCTTGGATCCCAAACTTTTCCTCCGCCTCCTCCTGAATGTCAGCTCTCTGATTGGTCAGCAGGTCGGTGGGCGGATCCTAGAAGTCACATGCTTTACGTTTGCAGCTCCTGAGTCGCCATTTTGGAGGAAAGTTTGGAGGAGCACGGGAGGAGGTGCAGCGAGAAGGAGGAGGGGGGGAAAAGGAGGACTTTACACTCAGAGAAGTTTGACACGACTGCAGCTTTCCGGCTGAGGGATCATCTGAAGGGTTCTGGAGACTGACTTTGGGTCGGAACCGGACCTTAAAGTTTATTGTTTGTTGTTTTGAGGTCATTTTGCTCCTCTGCAGCAGGAGCAGCAGCTGCAGGGCGCTCCGCTCCTCCTGCATGCTCCTCCTGGCTCCCAGCCTGCACGGAAACTGGGCGGGTTCGACCCGGACTTTGACGCACCGCGGCTTCAGACAACCGGACCCTGACTTCACCTCCAGCCTCAGCAGTCAGCCTTAGCGCTGCACGCCTGCGCACGGTGCCTCTCCGGCGTGGAGGTGCAGTTTTAAGACTCGGTGGATTTTCCTTTGGAATATTTGGATTGGACCAGGATTTCTGTGAGTTTCGGTGCCAGTTCCCTCCGGAGGGACGGTTCTGGCTGATTGTTGTTGTTGGACCGGGTCAGCTTTCAGTGACTAAGTTCGGTTCGGACGGAACTTGGTGTCGTCGCGGAGGGATTTTCTTGAAGTGGGATTTTGCAGCAGGAATAAAACCGGTTCTATATGCGGCTAGCACGTTCTTAGCGCCACACGGAACCGAACCGAGCCAGAACATGCCCGTCAGGAAGAGAGGTAAGCCGCTTCACTTCAGCCCGCTGGAGACAAAGCTAACTCGGCTAACCTGCGGGGATAAAGTCGGTCCTTAGCCCTGATAAACAAACACAAACAAACTCATAAACACTAACATGGACAGAACCCGAACCAACGGCGGCCCGCAAGGTTCGGTTTATCCCTCCTGAGCCGAGCCTGGAGAAGTGAGTTAAAGTCCAGCTAGCCTTTTAGCCTCCGATGCTAACAAGTTCTAAATGGGGCAGTTTGTTGAAACCAAAAATAAACTCTGAAAATGATCAAAACATTTAAAATGTCCGCTAAAAACATTTACATTTAAAACAAGTAAATAGAAATATCTCTATAAATATTCTTTTAAACTCCAGACCTTAGTGAGCTTAAATAATTTAACTTTTACTGCTGAAAAAAATCCATATGTTTCCATAAATCTCGGTTTAAAAATAATAAATTGATTACAACCTGCAGGAAAAGATTGCGTGAATTAAATCTATTTTTAACATTTGTATCAGATAACTTTACTTACAATAAACTTTTTATTTAAAATCAGACCAGGATTTCAGAGAAGACATTTTATATTTTAGATTAAATGTATTGGCATTTAAACAAATGATGATGCTTTAGATCACTTAAACTTATTAAACTCTGTTTTACTAACAGAAGTTATACATTTAACAAACCTTTTTTCTCTTTAATTTATAAAAAAGTTTGAAAAAGTTTTAAACTGTCTGGAAAATTGTTATTTTGTAACAAAAGTCTAATAAAAACCTTAAATATTTGTTCATTAGTTTTATTAAATAAATTTGGAAACAGATGATTAATTTAATGTTGATCAGTTAATAAATAAATCGGGTTTATCTAAATAATCAGGTCAGCTCAGAACCTTTTGCTTTAAGTTAAACTGACAGATAACATTAAAATTAAATCAAAGGATTTTACAAAAACAGATTAAATTCATTGCTTAGTTTTTTATCTGAACAGTTTGATTCTGGATTAAATCTAAAACCTGACTTTAAATTGTCTTCCATCCGAGTTAACTAGTCCGTTTGAAGGTTTTCGATGAGTTTTTCAGCTCTGTTTGTGTCCCTCCTCTGTCTCCTCTTCCTCGTGCTCCAGATGCTCAGCGGGCCCTGGTGCTACTGGAGGAGTACCGCAACAAGCTGAGCCACACCGAGGACCGGCAGTTGCGACACTCCGTCCAGAGAGTCATTGACATCTTCCAGAGCAACCTCTTCCAGGCTCTCATAGGTAAGACTCCTTAGACCCGGTCCATGTCAGAACCAGGACTGATCAGAAACCGACCAATCAAATCCGGACCTCTGTTGTGGTTCAGTGAGTCCAGATTTCTGTTTCAGAAACCAAATCAGAGACTTTGTGTCTGCTGGGTTCTGGTTCAGAACCAGTCTGGGTTCAGTTGGGTTCTTATTTGGACCAGGTCCTGGTGTTTGTCAGTCCAAACACGGACCGGACTTTGGTTTCTGATGTGTTTGTTGGGCTGAAAAAAGCTGAATGTGAGTCGCATGTCAACAACAACACCATCAGTTCAATAATCAACAGAATAAACAATTATTTAAATAAAGCAAACTATTAAATAAACAAAACAGTTAGATGAACAACAAAACAAACAGGTAAATAAAGAAAAAAAAACTGGTTTTATTAATCTTTAAGTTCAACATTTATTCACTCAAAGATTTTAAGTTATAATAAACCTTTTACTTTTTTTATTGTCAGATAATAAACAAACCGAAGTCACTGTTTGTTGATGTGTAGGAGTCAAAGGTCACACAGATTATTGTGGTGGTGATGATGATGATGAGCACCTTGTTTTTCTGTCTCAGATGAATGAAGGGGTTTGAACCAACAGATGGAAAACGGGACATATATTCATCTGCATCTTAAGAAATCAGCTTGAAATTCCACCAGAGAAGAGAGGTGGAAACATTAAACCTGTTGGGTTTTTTGGCCCGGCTTGGCTTGGCTCGCCCCGGTTGTTGGGTGCGAGGCAGCTGCAGAGTTAACGGGCGGCGAGCAGCAGGAATGTGGTTGGGTCTGTTTAACTTTCCCAGGAGAGAAAAGAATCGAAACACATTTTTCTGCTTTTAATCTGAACACAGAGCAGTTCTACTGACAGCACAGGATTATTTGTTTCCATATTATAAAAACCAGGCTTCAGCTGATGAATCTGAACTGTATTTATTCAGAGGGATTAAATAAGCCTGCAGGAGACGCTCCTCTGGTTTAAAGTCAAAGTTCGGTTGTTTTCTGGCAGCCGGTCAAACTTAAGAAAGATGAAATCTGTCGGTAAATAACAGTTTCTGATCGTTACAGCGGAGAACGGGCTCTGACCGTTACGGCTATTAGGGTCCTAACCAAGTCTAATCTGAGAATCTGAACCTTTCTCGTGGACTTTTGTTAGATCTGGTTCAAGTTTTCAGTCTCTGCTCTGAAAGCTGGGGTTCAGCCCCTCAGCCCTTCATCATCTTCATCAGTGATAAATCGCGTCGTTATGGGTTTGGACCATGAAGCTGATCCTTCTCTCAGTCAGGCTTCTATTCAATGTTGAAGATGACGGTGGGTGATCATGGTTTTGCCTCGGCGTGTCCGTTTGCAAACTATCTGTTAAACCAGTGGGTGGATTTTATTGACACTTGAGGGATATGATAATTGGATGATCATCTGTCAATCAGTCTGAGTCAAAATGGTCCAACTTTGTTGTGGAAGGCAGCCGGTGATGGAAAATTCAGCCTTTCATTAATTGTTTGTTTATCAGTTGATGATCAGAGTTCTAATTTTATGGGGTTTTTTTGTTTTGTTTTCATTTTTGCAGTTTTGAGATGCAGGAAGAACCGTTTTCAGCTCAATGTGTCATCTTCAGTTTCAGTGTTTGTTTATTTTCTAGTCTGTTTTTTGCCGTTTCTGTTGATTTTGTTTATTTTGGTGAATTTTAAGAAAGAAAACAAATCTGACCCTCTTGTTTGAACATAAAATGATCTGAAAAAACAAGCAGGAACACTGATTTCTGATTGTTGACTGCAGATGATGAACTTCCTGCTGTCAGGTTTCTCGTACCAGTTCTGGGCGGGTCTGTCCCTATTTGTTTGTAACATTCAAACCAGATGAAAAGTAAGTTTCTGCAGCAATCTGCCAGTGCCCCCCCCAAGAGATGTCTGTGGGTGGGAGGAGGATGATGTAATCCCTCTGTGGACACGATGATTACTCCCCCACTGTAATCCCCCCTCTATCCCATCTGATTTACAGATGGCTTCTCTTCTTCTCTCGGTCCGGTCTGGCCTGATTTCTGTCAAACAGATGGCGGCCATGGAGTTTTACTCTTTAATGAATCAACTTTTCTCAGTTTATCCTGAAGGTTTTATTTTCTTTTTCTTCGCTACTTTTTATCAGAGCTGTCCGGGTTTTTCTGTCCAACGTCCTCCAGCTCCTCCTGGGAGGTTCCCAGTTGCTCCCAGACCTGCTGGGGGTGGATGGGTGTTAATCCTCCTGTAAAGCCCTGCTCCAACCTGCCGGACCTCCACCTAACTGACAGGACTTGATAAACCTCTGAAGGGAGGCTGGACTACCTAAACCGGCTTCTTGGTTCAGGAGCTGGTTCTGCCTCTGAGTCCAAACTCCAAATCAGCTAAAAGCAGAGGAGCTGGAAAGGCCGGTCTGGGTTTCTCTGCCGGACCTTGGTCTTCCTGGACCAGACCGCAGATCCAGTCCAGTCATCTGGTTTATTAATCCTGGAAGTAGAACATGACTCAGCTGTTTTTTTTTTCTACCCAGCATTAGAAATGATCTGAGCTGGTTTAACATGGATACAATGGATGGATCTTTTTTAATGAATGTCTTTTTATTTAAATTTTCTTTTATACGTACATGTAAATTTACCTTAACACATAACAAACGCAGAACAATAATATAAAATATAGAAAAACAATCCTTACAAATCAACCCCATATGCTCCCACCCAGGTCACTGCTTTGTAGGTCCATGCGTTGCATCTCTGCCTAAGGCAAGTATGAAGCACATGTGAACAAAAATGAAGTATTCTTAAATAATATATATTTTAAAACATGCCTTTGAAAGGCCCCGATGTTTTTTTTCAAATTTCCCAGTTGAGTGCTGAATAAAACACCTAATTTTTTCCAGTTTTAAGCACGACATAAGTTCATATAACCAATGCTTTGGAGGAGCAGCTCCCTTCCACCTGGTCAGGACCGTGTGCCTCGCTAACAGAGAGCAAAGCCACAGCGCCTGTCTTTTAGAGCAGTGTTTTTCAACCACTGTGCTATTGTCAGGTGTGCCATGGGAAATTATCCAATTTGTGTGCATATGTGGTCTATTGCCTGGCAGAGTAATCGTGTAGTACTCTTCCATACCAGTAGGTGACAGCAGCAGGCAGCTAATTGCCTTGTGCTCGGAGACAGCATAAATGCAGCGGCATCCAGTGGCATTGATGGTGGCATTGTGGATAACGGAACGACAGTGAAAACGATGGATAAGTTTTTGAAGAGGAAAAATGCTGACTCTGAACTGGACCTTTGACAAAATCCGGACCCAGATAAAGGCCCTAGTATGAGTGGAGGTCAAAAGAAAGCAAAGACGTTGAGCAAAGTTTCTGGTGCAAGGCAATACAAGGAATGCTATCTTTCATTTGGATTTACTTTTACAGGAGATGCAACGACCCTGACTCTGTTGTGCTTGGTATGTGGTGAAAAGCTCTCCAACAGTGCTATGGTCCCAAGTAAACTTAAACGCCATCTCCAAACGGAGAGGAGCATAAAGCTTTGCAGTTTCATATGGATGGAGGTCCGATGGTTGTTGTGTGGCAAGGTGCTGGCCCGTGTGTATGAGCTGCGAGAGGAAAACAAGGGATCTGATTACGCAAAGCTGCTTGCAAGTGATGTGCAAGGCTGGCATACGTGGGAGATATTTTTCATCATCTGAATGAACTGAACACACAAATGCGAGGCCAAACTTAAAACCTACTTACAAGTACAGATAAAATCAATGGATTCCGTTCAAAACTGCAACTCTGGCAGCAACATGTGGAAACTGGCAATCTTGAAATGTTCCCACTCACCAATAAATGGCAAGATGTTAATACAACTGCACTGTGTGAGATAATAGTTAAACAATAGAAAACTCTTGCAGAGAAGATGTCATTTTATATCTCTTCAGCCACAGAGTGCCTTGACTGGGTTAGGGACCCATTCAGCTCAACATCAGCTGTTGGAAAGGACATGACTTTGATTGACTTTGATGATTTTCAGGAACAGGAGGAACTAACTGAACTGAGACAAGTTCGTGGTCTTAAGCTAAGCTTTGCTGATCTACTTTTGGACAGTTTTTGGTTGTCAGCTGCCAAGGAGCTCCCCATGCTGCCCATCAAAGCTTCTTTGACATTGCTCCCATTTTCCACAACATATCTGTGTGAAGTGGGCTTTTCAAGCCTGACTGCTGTCAAAAATAAAAACAGAGAAAGGCTGAGAGCTGTGGAGGAAGAGTTTCATGTGTGTCTTTCATCGATTCCTGCCAGGATATCAGCTCTGTGTTCCTCCAAACAGGCTCCGGTTACCCACTGAGTGAAAATAAATATATCATTTTTTAAAATACATTTTTCTTTGTGTTTATTTGATACATGTTCAAGACATTATAATATAACACCATTCGTTAACATTAAAAAAAGCTTAAATTACCAATATAACACTTAGATTGTTAATATAAGCTTTTTACACATTTTCAGCTGGTGTGACTTCTTCAATGAAAGAAATGTGCATTGGCTCAAAAAAGGTTGAAAAACCCTTGTAGAGGTTGTTCAAGGCAACTCCTCACCACTGTAACCAAAAAGAGCTAAGAGAGGATCAGGTGTTATTGGCACTCTTAGGAACCTGGATAAGGCATGAAAAACATCTGTCCAGAACTACACAGGACTTGGACAGGACCAGTACATATGAACCAATGTGGTTTCGGCAGTTTTGCATTTGTCGCAGTACGGGGTGATTTCTGGGTAAATACAAGATAGTTTGCTTTTGTAGAAGTGGGCTGTATTTACCACTTTAAACTGAATGAGATAGTGGCGAGCACACAGCGATGATGTATTCACAAGTTTGAGTATGGAGGTCCATGTCTCATCCTGTATAGACATTTAAATCTTCCTCCCATAAGGTTTTAAGTTTAGATGAGGAGGTCTCTGTCATATTCAGCATTTTATTATAGAGCCACAAAAGGTCTTTACGGATAGGGTTTAATAAAAGAATGGTTTCCAACAGTGTATGCTCCGGCAGAGAAACTGAACCTGAAAGATGGGATTGGATAAAGTTTCTGGTTTGGAAGTATCTAAAAAAGTGGGACCGTGGTAAACCATATTTATTGCTAAGTTTTTTGAATAATACCAGTTTAGTTTTTTCTCTATGTAAAAGTCCTTAAAATGAGTAAGCCCACTCTTGTGCCATTCCAGGAATGCCCCACTCTGAACAGATGGTTTAAAGAAATGCTTTGGTGCAATAGGACAGGAAGGAGAAATCATGAAGGTTAAAGTATTTCCTGAACCGGCCTCATGGTTTCAGTGAATGTTTCAATACGGGATTCAGGATAGGACTGGATCTTTAGTTTTAAATGTTTTTTATTCCAGAATTTAACCTCCAGCCTCAAGTTTCTGCTAAAGCCTGTTTTTAATTCGTTTATCATTCAATAAAGCAGCTTTTTGTGGTCAGTTGAAGTAAAAATGATAAAACAGGAACATTTGTTACTCAGAGATGAAGAAATAAACATCCTCATTATTACGATTAATCCTTAAAATAAATCCAACTTTTTATGTCTAAAATAGAAACATTTACTGTAAATGTTAACAGTCCAGGTCTGGTCCCGAGTCTCTGTGAGACCAGCGGGTCCGGGTCTGGTCCAGGTTTGAAAGATTCAGAGCCGGTCAGTTTTTTTTTTTCCCCGCTCGAGTGAATTTTAAACTGTCTGTCTGATTAAAGTTTTTGTTTTTTCAGATATCCAGGAGTTTTACGAAGTGACCTTATTGGACAGTCAGACATGGGCGGAGTCTACCAAGGGGGCGGAGCCCGGTGAGCCCATTAACCTGTGGGACTTCCCAAGCCTTCAAAGCACAACAGTGACCTCGGAGACTTTGCCCAGCCTTAGCACCAGCATCGAGGTAAGAACGTGCTGGTTCTGGAGCCGGTCCAAAGGCTCACACCGGTTCTCCTGCTCCGATTGGGTTTCTCGTCCTCGTCAAGTCAAACGGATGCTTCAGCTGTGGGCATAAATAGATCTGACCAACCGGTCACTTGGTCCTAGATCCAGTCACCTGGTCCACAGTCTGAGGTTCTGAAACTCGACCCAGTTCTGTGGATCCAGAACCAATCACCTGGTCCTGGAACAGCAGTCTGATGTTCTCCTGCTCGACCTGTCTCCGTGGGTCCAGAGCCAGTCTCCTGGTCCTGGATCCATGACCCGTTTGTTTTGTGTCTGAAGTTGAACGGTTTGAACCCAAAAGGCTGAAGAATTTAAACGTGTTTTTCTTTAATTCAGTCCAAGGTTTTTTGGGTTTTTTTGGTAATTTTTTTAGCTGCTTGTTTCGTCGGAGCTAAAGACTTTACGGTTTGTAGTCCTTATCGGGTTCCCAGAACCCGACAGGGGGTCCTCTGTGGGTCTGTAAACCTGCAGGATTCAGGTCTGGAGATGAGTCAGCAGCTGATTGTTTTCACTGGGAAAAACGAAGCTAAAACTGTTTAATCTGTTGAACTTTCTGTGCAAAAATCCTGATCCACTAGTTTTTCTTCCAAAGGTCCAGACGGTCCTGGTTCTGGATCAGCAGTTCTCCAGGCAGTAGACATTTGGAAAATCGTTCATTTATATAAAAAACCCCATCAATTTCATCTTTTAGCTTCTGGAAACCTGTTTTTCTGTTTATGATAAATGTTGAAAAACATTGTCGCCCACACCGGCTCTGACGATGACCGGTTTACAGGGTTAAAGATCCAGACGAAGGTTTTCAGAACCGTTGATCCGTACCGGTTTACGTAAAGACAGGGACCGGATCAGGACTTCTGCACAGACAGACCAGCCTCCTCTCCTGTAGCTGATCAGATGTACTGATCCAGTTTGACCCTGTTGTGTCTCTTTTCCCTTTTTGTCCGACCGGACCCGAATGCACTCCCCCCTCCTCGTAGGACTCCCCCCTCCTAAATGAAATCCTGCACACCTTGGTTCACGCCCAATCCTGCCCCCACCAGGACCCACATGTAAGTACCGGACCTGTGCTGCTGTCGGTGGGCAGGGCTCGGGGTGGCGTCCACCTTCACCGCATGTCCCATCCAGTCCTCGTGTGCTTTGGACCATCAGAGGGGGTCGGGTGTTCTGGGGTCCAGGTTGGGTCCAAACGGCCTCGGGGTCTTGCTGCTGTTTCTTTTCAGCAGAACCTGAATGTTCTTGAAGTAGGACCAGAGAGAGAACTGGTTCCTGCTGCTGCTGCTCAGCAGAACCTCCTCTCTAGGTTGTTCCAGAACTTTCCGGTTTGGTGAAGTCCAAGCGACGGGGACGCGCAGAGACGGTTTGTGCCGCGTTCAGGTGTCATGGTTCATTGTGCGTCATTCATTTGGGTTCATACTGTCGGGTCGGATCAGTACACCTCCTGTCCTTCAGCTCCCAACAGAACTGCACTGCCTGGTTTCTTCCCTCAGACCCGGCACTTCGCAGAACCCAAAGACCTCAAAGCTTCGGCTTTTTAGTTCCTGGAAGTTTCAGAGTATTGTTGTTGTTCTCATCTGCTTTCATTAGTTTTAAAAAATAAAACGAGAAGAATAAAGGCTAGGAAGTTAAAGCTAACAGAAGCAAAATACCAGCTAAAGTCTTGTAGCAATAGCTAAAAGCTAAATGGAGCGAAACTTAAGCTAAAACAAGCAGAGCAGCAGAAATTTAGCAGAACAGTAGCTAAATGTAGCAGAACAGCAGTAAAAAAAATCTAAAAGCAACAAGACAAAATAAAATCAGAGCCAGTAGCTGAAGCAGATTTTTCATAACCATATTTTAAATAAATTCATCTGTTTGTAGTTAAAATAAACATTTATTAATAATGAACTCCCAGCCGTACTAACCCTGGAGCCCTCCTTGTGATTGTTGTGGAGCTTCTATTTTGGCGGGGGGGTTCCCTCTGGTGTCTCTGAGAGACCGGAGCTGTACTGGTGTCAGACCTTCATGGTGGTGGTTTGTGTGGATTTCAGTTGCAGGTTCTTTAAGGTTCCTTTTTGTGGTTCTGGTGTTGTTGTTGTTGCTGTGGTAAACATCAGACATCCTCTCATCTGTTCATCAGCTCCCAGCAGGAAGCTGTGGTTTTCCTCACGTTGGTTCCACAGCTTAGAGTTTAGGTCTGGTCTGAGAAAGTTCAGGCTTCCTTCAGACCCCCTAAATACCCAGATGTTGTGGTCTGCTTTATTTTTTTTTATCTAAACCACAAAAGTACCGTATTTTTCAGATCATAAAGCGCACCGGATTATAAGGCACAGTATCAATGAACGAGTCTATTTTCACACATAAAGCTCCTCCTATTATAAAGGCACATTTAGTGAAACAAAACGGTCATTTAAATCAAAAATTTTATTTAATTTTATTTAATTGTAATTCACAATAACTCCCAACATTGTTCAGTTGTAAGACATAAAATACAAAATACACTCACATTTTCAGTTCCTAACTCTTCCATAAATCCATCAGAGTCTTCCTCCTCAGTGTCTGAGTTTAACAGCTGGGCCATTTCAGCATCAAGCAGCCCGGATCCTTCCCGTCATCATCCGAGTCAGTCTGGTTGCTGTTATTTAACTGTTCCGTCATTATTCCAGCCTTCGTGAAAGCTCGCACCACACTTGAGACCGGTACCTGAGCCCAGGCGTCCACGATCCATTGGCAGATAGTGGCGCAACTCGCCCGGCGTTGCCTTCCTGTCTTGGTGAATGTGTCTCTCAGCTGCTCTGTTCCCATGTTCTACTGCGTGACTGATAGCCTTGAGTTGGAAATCTGCTTCGTAAGCACGTCTACTAACGGGCGCCATTTTAGGGTCTTACTACATGCGATAATAACACCGGAATGTTGAAGCACATCTAACTCTGCAAACCCCCCGACTACGATAGCCATAATGCTCCAAAAATCAATCTCAAAGTACTTTTTAAAACTCATATGATAACATTTTGACAGATTTTGAACGTTATGTACCACAAAATCTGTTCCAGGTCAGTGAGCACAACCAGAATTCATATATAAGGCGCACCGGATTATAAGGTGCACTGCCAATTTTGGGAGGAAAAAAAAGACTTTTACGTGCGCCCTATAGTCCGAAAAATAGGGTACAGTACTTAAAATACATAAATGTGAAAATAATAATTAAAAAAAAAGCTGAATCAGAGAAGTTCCTGAACAGAAGAAAGAAAAGTGAAGGTGTGGGAGGTTGTTGTGTGATGACATCACTTCCTGTGGGCTTATGACGTGTTTCATTAGAAGCCGTGATGATGATGATGATGACGACGACACGTGGGGGACACAGCAACATGACAGATTCATGTAACTGTGAAATATTCACACACTTGCAGTTTTGTCTGCAAGCTCTTCCACGTCCTCCTACTCCTCCCACTCAGCCATTTGGTGCTGAGTAATACATGTTCTCAGCGTGTTCAGACAGGTTTTGGATGGGTCCAGAAGACAGAACTGTAACAGAGACGTACATTTGTCTGTAAGGATCAGTTTTTAGAATCAATAATAAGTTGTCAAAATCAAATTTATCATAAAACTATAAACCACTTTTCATAAGTAAGACATATTTTCTTCTAATGTGAGAAATCATGTTTTTTTTTTCAGAACAAAAGAGACAATGCGTTTTAGAGTGAAGTAAACCACTTTATAAAAAATGTTAAGTGTGTTGAACTTTAAGTTGTTTATTAGTTTTTATCTTGAAAGGAAAATGTCAAAGAAGGCCCAAGTGCATCCCACTTTCAGTGTTTTTATGCTTTTAATGTTTCTATTGAAATTAGACTCAAAATGTTAGAATTATCTAATGATTTAGATAATTTTCAGATCAAAGTAATTCAACCTAAATTATAAAAACAATGCAGGTCAGAACACATTAAGTTTATTGTTTTAGAGGGTTAGGGTTTTATTATTTTTTATTTGTTTAAAGTAGGTGTTTGTAATGTCTTAATATGAATTATCTTTTAAAAAGCACATTTTTTCACTATAATTTCAAGTTTATCACGTTCAGGGGCTGTTTGAAAATTGTATTTTACCCAACCTACTTTTTAAGCCGGATCTATGTTTAGGCATTTAGTTTTAAATCTGTTTTTTTTTTTTTGTTTAATAATATTTGTGTTTTAGTTGCTCCAAAGACAGCAGTAAACATTTCGGTCGCTCTGCTGTTGACATGTTTCAACTCTGGGACCCATTAGTTCCCACAGTTTCAGAAGATCCGAGCTTTGGCTCGATGCTTGAACGCAACCTCAGTCTGGGAGAGCGGGACTCAGAGCTTCTGCTCCTGCTGGGCTCCGGAGGTGGGTGTCCAATGAGTTGGGGCTCAGGCTCGGGTAGAAAGCGGCACCGGCCGGCCGGTCGCTCGGTGTTTGCGGATGTAACGGTATTTGTGCGGTTGGAGCTCGCGCAGCAGAAACGGACAGTGCGCGCGGGATGAGATGCTGATTCTCTTGCGCGGAACGATGGATTGCATCTGTATCGTTACAACGAAGGTAAAAACCTGCCACATGAACGGTCCAAATGGTGATTTAATTTTTCTGAGAGTTTGTGTTTAACTCGGGGCTCATTTTAACCGTTGGGCTTCTGTCCTTTCAGGACAAAATGTACTTTTTGAAAATGGACCTCTGCAGCTGAACTCTTCAGCATGGCTAATTAACTGAGTGGTAGAAGATGAACATTTTACATTTTAAAAGAAAAATACTCTTTTTCCAGTAAAGTGAACAGTGCCAAATTAAAGTACGGTAAAGACTGTCAAAATATACATCATATTGACTTTTTTCTTACAGTTGTCTGTGAGTAAAAAAAAGTAAATTTGTCTTATTTAGGAATTTTCTTCATGAGAGTGTGGGTCTGTTTTTTTCAACAAAGAGAAACTGCAGCTGTTAGCATTTTATTATGCAAACATAATTTATCTGTTCTAAATGTTGGTCCGTTAAGATATTTTCTGTGTTTTAGAACTAATAAAACTTTTAAAGGTCCTAAAACGGGTCTCAAACTCAATTTACCATGGGGCCACTGGAGGCAGAATCTGGTTGAGGGCGGGCCGCATCATGCATGCGCACACACGCGCACACACACACACACGTATTGGTATCTTTGTGAGGACTTACCATTGACTTCCATTAATTTCTACAGCCTACCCCTGACCCTAAACCTAACCTCACA
>JAVKLF010000063.1:25352616-25374047 GCA_034783495.1 Millerichthys robustus | reverse complement strand
AAAAGGCCCTATATGTGTATAAATATATATGATAAATTTTGGCAAGGGAGGGTGGTCATAATATGGAGAGGAGGGGCAGTAGAACTAATTAATTAATTAATTTTTTAAAAATTAATTATTTATTTATTTTCTTTCTTTTTTTTGGTTTGTTTTCTTATTTTTCCATGATAAGGACAGGATGAGGTCAGCCTTTGATTGACTCATTTTTTAAACTACGGTGTGCACGGCTTGCAAAACGGTGTTCTATGTCACGCACATCATTTTGTTTCCCACATCATAATCACTTAGGCCCAGTTTGTACTCACACTGGCAGCTGCACCCTCATTTATGGTTTATGCTGGAGATGGTCATATTTGAACTAGTTTTTAAATTATTTATTAGTGTGGTTTTTAGACCTGTTTTCTATCAGAGACGAGTTTCCTGCAGGTGTCAAAAATACAACTCTAGAGCTCTTGAGATGGGTTGGAGACTAGGACTGCAAAATATATTAAAAAGTTACAGTATTTAGGCTTATTCGCAAAAACTGCATAAACTGCAATAAAAGATTGTCCTAAATATTTGCATTTATGTGTCACCCTGTCACCATTCAACAATATTTACTATATGTTTTTGGTTTTGTTCTGTTCATCTTTATTGACTCAATGGACAGCCAAGTCCTAGTTCAGTGCCCAGAAATCCACTATTCTGTAGTAAAATTCACAATCTACCATCTTATACACAGGTAAATTCAGTTTTCCTGATGTTGTTTTGCAGGCATTCGGGATGATGAAGATGTGAAGCAGATGTTGCACGGCTCCAGTATGGTCAAGGTAGGACCAGTTTAAAAGCGTACGTCTCCATTAAGTAGCCATCGACGAAGATACACCAATTTTTGTCTGTTGTGTGAAGGTCCGCTCATCTCGCTGGCAGAAGCATCGAACACTGAAGCTTCTGGAAGATGGCGTCACTGTGTGGTGTCAGTCACAGAAAACATCCAGCAGAGCCAAACAGCAACAGTCCTGTGAGTGTTTCTCTTTGTACATTTATGTGGATTCAGTTACTGCAAAACCTGAAAGAATAACTGTGAAGATAAAATAAATACATCTGTAAACATTTATGTCTGGATGAAAGTCATGTTGATGTTGAACATGTTATGTCAAGTATAACATGTGAAGGGGCATGTGCCTTTGCTTCATCCAGTGTCCCAAAATGACAAAATCAGACATTGGATGAAAGTTCTGAACATGCACAGAGCTCTACGCGTTTCATTAATTCTTTTAAATAGTCTTTGGAAGTGGATCCCAGACGTTCTGAGCTAAGTCAGTGTGAGGAGCTTCGGCTTGGGTATTTGAGGAGAAATCACAGCAGGGGTTCTTTTTTGGCTCGGTTAAAATACTTCTTAATGCTGCTTCTCCTCCACTATCTGAGGGTCATTCACAGTGCCTTAATTACAGAGCTGGGTTATTTTCAGTGTAAAATGGTTACCCATCCTCCTCTAGTTCAAACAGTGAGATTATAGGATATTATTTGGAGCTGGGAGTTGGCCTTGGAGTCTGTGGTTTTGTGCTGTATAGTTACCATACAATTCAACCCTAACTTTAGTTTTCCAAGTATACAGTAGAAGGCCTGGCCACTGGGTTACATTACTTATAATGTGGTTCCATGTTACAGAACTTGTCTGACCACCAATAACTGGGTGTTCTTCGTGACATTTAGGATCATTATATACATAGGCTACTTCTTTTAAGTAACAACATCAAAAAACACCTTTGAAGGTGACCGCAGACAAAATGGCAGCATGCATAAATGCTGCACCCCAATGCTTTCTAAAACAATGTTTGTCTTCTTTAAGAGACTTCTTCAGTCTGAGGAGTTCCAGGTAAACTCAACCTTATAGGCAGTACTTTGCATAGTGCATCAAGAAGATTAACGTAAAAAATCAAAACTGGTTATTTGCATGCAAAATAGGGCCATCAGCCTAACAACCGATGGAGCCAATTTTCCTTCCATGGATGTGTAATTTTAAAGTTTCACTTCTCATCTGTAATTACCCAATTATCTGTAGAGACGAGATTACAGCAGAATACTTCAAAACAGTTACCCTATCAGGTTAATTTACTTTTACTCAGGTTGAAACTAGGATGTAAGACTTTTTGACTGTAATGCCATTTTTTTTCAGAATGTCTTATCACACCCTCTTAAAGCAAACTGGGACTGATTTGCATCTTCAGTATTACTGACTGAACAGACAGCTTGAGGAAACTAAACAAGATTGATAAACACAAGCAGATGTTTGGCAGATCTTGATGCCGACTGCGGTTCATTTAAATCCAACTGAAAGTGGGGCATGATTGCTGAACTATAGATACACATATAGACAAAAGTATTGGTACACCTCGGTTAATGAAAGAAAAACCCAAATTGGTCACAGACAGTTAAAACTTGAATCAGACAAAGGTAATAATGAACTAAAATTCTATGAAAATAAACAAATGAAAGTCAGACATTGCTTTTCAAACACGCTTCAACAGAATTCTTTAAAAAAAATAAACCCATGAACCTTTTGGCAACACAACAGCTTTATGTTCGCAGATGGAAAAATAAAGCATATGAAGAAAAGAACACTGTCCCCGTGACTGTGACTCTGTTATGTTCTGGGGCTGCTTTGCTGCATCTGGCACAGGGTGTCTTGAATCTGTGCAGGGTATAATGAAATCTCAAGACTATCAAGGTATTCTAGAGAGAAATGTGCTGCCCAGTGTCAGAAAGCTTGGTCTCAGTCGCAGGTCATGGGTCTTGCAAACACGCAGCTAAAAACACCCAAGAATGGCTAAGAGGAAAACATTGGACTATTCTGAAGTGGCCTTCTTTGAGCTCTGACCTAAATCTTATCCAGCATCTTTGGAAGGAGCTAAAACATGCCATCTGGAAAAGGCACCCTTCAAACCTGAGACAACTGTAGCAGTTTGCTCATGAGGAGTGAGAGGTGCAGAAGTCTCGTTGACAGTTATAGGTATAGTTGGATTGCAGTGATTGCCTCAAAATGTTGTGCAACAAAGTATTAAGTTAGGGTACCATCATTTTTGTCCAGGCCTGTTTCCTGAGTTTATTTTTTAAAATAATTCTGTTGAAGCATGTTTGAAATGCAATGTCTGATTTTCACTTGTTCATTTTCATAGAATTTTTATTTATTATTACCTTTGTTCAGAATCAAGTTATTTCTGTGGGTTTTTCTTTCCTTAATCGAGGGGTACCAACAATTTTGTCCGTGTGTACGTGTACATGTGGAAATAAGTGTCATGCTCTGCTTGATGGACAAAAAGCTCAATTTTTCAAGGATTTTTTCAGACATTTTTCAGTAATTTTGTCTATATTGCTTTGTTTTATGGCCTGCACTTTTCCATCAGATTATGTAAATTTAAAAGGAACTCCGGCCAATTGTCCAGCATTGATTGTATGTTTATTTACCTCCATACACATCCTGACTGGAACAAAGAAGCTGCTGATTTTCTTTTTTTTAAATGTTTTTTCCACATCCGTCTTTCTGAGTGTGTTTAGAGCTTTGACCAGGAAACAGATACAGTATTACCTGTCGACACATAAGGATAAAAAATTTATTGGACAAAAACGTACATACTCTATGAATGTAAGTATATAACTTATAGGGCGGCCCAGACCTCTCTTTTCCCAGCCACCTCTTCCAGCTCTTCTGGGAGGATTCCAAGGTGCCCCCAGGCCAGCTGAGAGACATAGTCTCTCCAGCGTGGTCATGGACATGGACATGGACATGGACATTCATAGACAATGCTCCAACAAAGGAGAGACACTGGGAGCAAACATTTGAAGGGAGAGGCTGAGGGGGTAACGAGACACACCTGGGGCAGAACATGAGGAACAGGTGGCGGAACAGAACAATCAGGCACACAGACACTCAAAAACAAAGACAGGGAAAAATAGATCATGACAATATTATTAACAATAAGCCATATGAATAAAAAAACAACAACAATAAGCCATATGAATAACTGCTATGGGTTCAATCAATGAACCCCACTCCCAACAAACAGTCAAAATCTGACAAGAAAAAAATAAAGCCTTACTTTTCCGAAAGAAGTCCATCCCCACAGCTTAGAAACCACCAGCAGAATATAAAGGTTTTTCACTTTCTTTTGATACATAATTCTTCCTATTTTTCTGAATAAACGTGATCCAAAATGGCCCAAGACACAGTTTCAGTCCTCTCTTCTAGACATTTCCTTCGCAAAAATCACTCTTCCTTTTCCAGAAGCACTCAAAACACTTTGTAACAATTACTGTGTCCTTTTACAGCGTGTTTAGCCAGCTAATAGTAAATAAAAGTGTTAGGGTTTCAGTTTTATTTTACTGTACATATTACATCTAGAGATTGTACGTTCACGAATGATCCAAATCTTTTGAACGGCTCTTTACAACGAATGATAAGTACTGAGTTACGGACGGTAAAGAGCTGTTCCTTGTTTTATTTTTTTTATTTATGAAGTCATCATGTTTTCCTCTTTAACCGCACAGAGATTGTTTAATGTTCTATTTAATGCCCTATTATGCAAATGTGAAATACCTGGCAGTGTGTGAGAGATTATAAAGAGGCTGGAAGTAAAAACAAAATGGCGATGTACTGCAGGCGGTACAGTGCAGGTTAAGAGGTTAACATATTTCTATATGACATAACTGCTGTATAGTATATCCTGATGCATCGCAATCGTCCAGGTAGAAAAAATGAAAAATTGAAAAAATTGAATAGGTCCTCTGGACAGGGTTTTCGTGGTAGAAATGTTTAGTCTCTTCTCCAAGAGACTTCTTCAGTCTGAGAAGTGCAAGTAAACTCAGCCTTATAAGTACAGAGGACCTATTCAATTTTTTCAATTTTTCTGCTGTATAGTATGTAACATTTTACTGTTCAGAAACATTTTAAAGTAGTACAATACATGTTAACACCAAAACATTGCTTTTAGTTGCTTCTCATGTAAGAGAAGTGTTTTCAAGTCTCTTTGGTCTAAATATCACCTTCTAACAAGATATTAAAAATTAGGCAGCACTTGTTCTTTAATCACTTGTTCCTTCTTGTTTTTTCTTTCCTTCAGTCTCTATCATGGAGGTGGAGTGTGTCCGGGAAGGCTGCCAGTCAGAGACACTGCGGCAGATGGTCGGCTCTGTACCCGAGGGCCAGTGTTTAACTGTGGTCTTCAAAGGGCCTCGAAAGAGCCTGGATCTTCTCTGCAACAGCAAGGAGGAGGCGCAGCACTGGGCCCGTGGAATTCGAACCCTGCAAGAGAGGGTAGACAACATGACCCAGAAGGAAAAACTTGACCAATATCCTTCAACAGCTGGGTTTATATTGTCTTGATTGATTTCATGTTCAAAGGTTAAACCATTAGTTTATCCAGCAAACACTGAAGTAAAAACTCAAATCAAATTAGTTGAGAAACTCCAAAACATACAGAGGTGCTTATGAACTTTTTTTATTGAAGAAAATAATTGAAATAATTGGAATAACTTTATTTCCAACAACAAAATATGTTAGTCATGTTGGCCAAATTTTTATTCCTTGACTGCGTTTTGTGTTACTTGGATCCATGCTTATCTGAGTCGAGCAGACCAGAACCGTGATGACAAGATGAGCTATGAAGAGGTCCAAATGCTGCTGCAGATGATCAACATCGATCTGAGTGATCAGTACGCCCGCAGCCTCTTCCAGGTAGAGGAGCACACAGACTGTGAGATCAGATCAGTTATTTAATACCTAAGGTCTTGTGTGGAGAGCTGAACAAAAAGTAAAATCCTGTGTCTGAATGACAGAAATGTGATCAGTCAGCTGATGGTCGCCTGGACCATGAAGAGATCGAGGTTTTCTGCAGGGAGTTGCTTCGAAGGCCAGAATTGGATGCAATCTTCATCCGCTACTCTGCGAACGGCTGTGTGCTGTCCACTGTGGACCTCAGGGAATTCTTGAAGGACCAGGGGGAGGACGCTTCACTCACACATGCCCAGAGCCTCATCCTCATCTATGAACTTAATGAGTGGGGTTAGTGCTTCACAACAAAATAGACACAAACACTAGTCCGATCAATGTTCTTCTTGGACTTGTTGTTGCTCCTCTGAGAAAGGAAGTGATCAGTCAGAGGAACCTGGCTTCTTAGTTTAATTCAGAATTTTATACTTTAAATCAGGCATGTATCGATTTGGAGAGGTGCAGCTCCACTAATATGGAATAATTTGACTTAAGAAAGCCCTTTATAGAGCTAGAACTGTATATTGTTTTTGTACAGTGTGCCATCAGATGACATTTTGGGGGGAATTGGTCATTTATAAATGGATGGAACTGAATTGGAACTTGACTCCATATTGGTGAAAAACCATTGAGAGTAGCACCCGTTTGGGGTTCTCCCGTGGTTCCTAACCTTGTCTGCTCAAAGGTTGTGAAAATTTTAATTTAATATTTGTTTATAAAAATAACCAAAACAAGTCAGTTTGAAAAATTAATAATCAGTTAACTAATTTTGTCCCTTTTTCAAATAAAACTTTTATAACTATTCACATCTTTTTTGATTTTGATGAAGAGATAAAGAGAGGTGGGGAGTAGTCAGGGAATGGGGGGCTCTGCTTGACTTGGATGTAAGAATTGGGGCTTTGAGGAAAATAGGTTGGGAACCACTGGTCCAGCAGATCCCAAGGAGCTGGGACCCCAGGCCAGCTGGGTGATGGTCCGGAGTTAACGTAGTACTGTCAAGATTTGTGTTTATTTAGTTTCTTATTTTTGTACTTTTCAAGGTCTGTTTCTGTTTAGGTTCTGTTTTTATGTCTTTTTAGTTCAGTGTGTTTTCTATTTGGTCCCGTCTACCCGTCTCTGCTCTAGCCCCGCTCACTCTCACCTGTTCCTCATGTCTCTCTTCAGGTGTTTCTTGTTCCTCGTTAGTCCCCTTTATATTCTGTTCTCTGTCCTCAGTCTGTGTTGGTGCTTGGTGTTGTATCCAAGCCTGATCCTTTTGTGTATAACTACTTTTTGTTGCCATGTCAGCTGTTTACTTGTGTTAATAAATATCTTTTATTTGTAAAGAATAAGATCATCAGTCATTCAGTTCTGCACTCAGGGTCAAACTATACTGACCTGAGACCAACAGTGTTCCTGTGCCATCAGTGCTGTTATCCATCTAATATGATATTGGAATCATTGTGGTACAGTCACACAGCCTTCCAACATAGACATCTTATTTTATTCCCACTCTTCTGTCTGAGTGGTTACCAGTATTTGGTTTGGTCAGTGAGCGTATTTAGCTGTATTTTGATGAATACAAGAAGCATTTTGGTCATTAATGAAGAATTTTATTTGTTGTGTTTGTGCTTTTTGTCTTGTACAGCCCAGAGAAACCAGCTGATGACCCCCAATGGTTTTACCATGTACATGCTGTCTAAGGAGAACTGTGTGTTCAACCCGGAACACACACGAGTTTACCAAGACATGAAACATCCGTTGTCACACTACTTTATCTCCTCCTCTCACAACACCTACCTCACCAAGGACCAGCTGACAGGGGAAAGCAGCACAGAGCCTTACATAAGGTAAATACTGTACACTACTGTCTATATTTAATAATAAATCAGAAAAAGTGGACACACCCAGAAATTTCAAAAATAGAATACTCAAATTCTTCCTTTTTTTGTCTTTGACAGTAGCCCTCATTGTGGAAAAAGCTGGGATATTGTGTAAAATGTATATAAAAATAGAATTCAGTCATTGTAAATCTTGTAAACCCATATTTTAGTGATAATTGATCACAGTAAACATATCAAACTGTACTGTAGGAAAAAAAACATGATGGCATGTCATGTCAGAAGGACATCTAAAAAATGGGACTATGTTCAACAAAAGGCTGTAAAAAAAAAGTTAAACTGCTTGGAATAAAAAGATTTTAGAGGCTGAACATCTCAGAAGCTAAGATGGGCAAAGCTTCACCAGTTTGTGAAAAACTACAGCTAAAAATAAATGAATGATTTCAGAATCCTTGAAGGAAAATTGTGGAGACCTCCACAATCTCCAGTTCATAACCTCATGAACAGATTATTATAATCTGTAGAAATTTCTGAGCTCAAAGGCTGAAATTCAGTATTGGATAGACATGATCTACGGGCCCTCGGGGGCCACTGAATTAAAAACATGTCTGTTTCTGTTTGGGACATCCCTGCACGGACTCAGGAACACTTCCACAAATTATTGTATTCTGTTTTTATTTACCTTTTACACAACATCTAAACTTATTAGAAATGAGAGTTGTGATTTTTGTCTAAACAATTTACAAGTTGACACAGAGGTCAGTTTAATGCCGATGTTCCCAAAGTGGGGGGGTGTGCTCTCTAGTGGGAACTAGTGGCACTGCAAAAGGGTGGGAAGGGGGTGCAAAGGGAAAAAATGCTTAAATACTGCTGACAGGTTTTTGACAGGGCTCCCAAATAAACACAAAGAAGTGAGGATTAAAGGTATCATTTTTTTGTTTAACAAACCTTCTTTTTTTTCCTCTAAGGAAATTATGTATATATATTTAAACCCATTTTGCAGAGAAGCATTCTATGAAAAATATTTATTTATAGCAATGTTGAATATTGTCACGGTTTTAAAAAACTATTTCACTTAAAATAATTACATTATTAAGGCGGTTTCTTGTTTTGTTATTTAAAATATCTTATAATTTATTTTGGTTAAACCTGTAATTTATTTCAGTTTATTTTTAATAGTAGAAAATATTCTTAAAACCCCAAAGGAGGCCAGGCAGAAAAAGTTTGTGAACCACCAGTTTAGTGTAATTAACAAGTCAAGTTAATTTCTAGACAGAAGACGGTGAAATGAGAATAGCATTAGTAATTTTTGGAGGCATTTCAATAAACTGAATGAGTCTGGAGAAACGTCACTGCTGTTTTTGTATTTTTGTTATGTCTGACATAAAATAAAAGTTAAATTAAATGTAAGAATCAGTGTGTTAAGGCAGAATATTGTATTCATGGTATAACAGATATAAGTGAGGAAATTGAGAGTGATAAATTTTCTCTATTTTGCTAACACTTAAATCTTTGCACTCAAAGTCAGGGGCACCAGATCAGTTTTACTGATCAATAATTACCTCATTTATTCATCCTTTTATTATCAGATTCAACAACTGAAGCTGAATTGGTATTCACATGGAATTCTTATTCAAATATTTAAACTAAATGACGAAACCGTATTTGCCTTTTAAATTTTTTTATAAAAATAATTCAATTGATAAAGAAAATAATCAATTGAAAAACAATAAAATTTAACAACACTGATTATATGGAATAACAATTTGGAGAAGTCTTTGTTTCAAAATGGTGAAATTGTTTCAGTAACTACTACAATTACCTTACATTAAGTAATCCGTCAAGACTTATTTTGCCTTAGCCGAAAGGAAGTCTTTGGGCAAGAATTATTTTGATACACGCAAGTTTGTTAAATATTTAGTTTGAAATGTGAAGAATTTGACCAGATTGAGTGGTTTTATTAGCACTGTAAGAGAGGAAATGATTTGATCAATATTGCACCCGTTAAAATATCATAACCAGACCCAGCTTGCATTGATGCCATCAAACTTGACGTCTTACTTGGTCAGTGCTGCAGGCCACAGTTTAAAAGAAACAATTCAGCTCAGTTCGAAGATATGATGTCATGGTCAAGAGGTCATCATGACAAGAGCTGCTTCGTGCTCCAGTGGTAAACCCCACCTGCCTTCAGTGGGGCTCCGCTCCGTCGGGTGTTGGGGCCATCGTCCGGGGGATCTGGCCGCGGACCCCCTGCCTCGGCATGGCTCTGGGTAAGAAATAAATCAACAAACTTACTGGTGACTTTTCTCCTAGAGCTCTGAATCGAGGCTGTCGCTGTGTGGAACTGGATTGCTGGGATGGAGACGAAGGAGAACCTGTCGTTTATCATGGACACACACTCACCTCTAAAGTGCCCTTTGTAGAGGTTATTGAGACAATCAACGAGTATGCTTTCAAAGTGAGTATTTCTGTTGGCTCTCCCTACCAGTCATATAAAAACAGTTTCTGAGAGTATTTAACTGTTTTGTATATACATTCATATACTGAACAGGTGAACATTAAACATCCTCGTACAATCTTGTGTAATAAAATGATCAACTTCACACCTAACTTGATTTAAAAGATTTGTAATGTTTTGTTTCAGTTCTTGGTGTCAAAGGTTCTAGAAGATGCTGAAAACTTTATTTAATTGTTTAGATCTATCAAACCATTTCAGCAGATTTCCACCACATCACAAAGGTGTTCCCATGGATTCAGTTCAGACTCTAAACAGAGAGTTCTCTGTCCTGATCATCAGTACTCAGATGTGTGTTCAGACTGAAATCCCAGACTCACACTGACCCATCTACCTCCAGCAATCATCCAATAAAGTCCTTCAACAAACCGTTGAAATGATGAGCTGTCAAGAGTAAACTCTGCAGTAATTGTGTTGGTAATTCCAAAGCAAAATATAACTTGCTTTTTACAAAATCTGTTCATCCTTTTACACCCTTACTGACAAATAAAAGTTTTTCACACAGAAGAGTTCGGTTTAGTTCAGTTTCAATGTAATTTGGTCAACATGCAAACCAGTTTAGGGCGTGCAAATATTTTAGTCTTAAATCATGACTACTTTACTCCATTCAAATAATAATTATTCTTATTTTAGAATAGTAATTTAAATATTTAGTACGTCACTCTATTCAGACTCTCTCCCCAGAGGGTCACACCCTACTGACCTGGGACCAGCAGTTTTCCTGTACTACCTGTAATGTTGGAAAGTATATTTCATTTCCAACTTTTCATGTGGGCATTATTTCTGTGAAAATCTGGAACATGCTAGGCAAGTGAAGCCAGTCAGAGTTCTAACAGTATTTGGAGACTGCACATCTATAAACACTGTGTTTTTGGATTCTCTTAGTTGGTTTGCAAAATATGTACTTTTTAAATTTACACATGACCATGAATTGGAGCTCCTGGTCTGAAGCTCCAGAATTTGTACGTAGTACTGTTACCCACCTTTGACTATTGAATAGAATTATGCTCTCCCTGATTGTGTCCCTTTATTGTTCTGACCCAGGCATCTCCTTACCCTCTGATCCTGTCTCTGGAGAACCACTGCTCTGTTGAGCAACAGACAGTGATGGCTCAACACCTGCAGTCCATCCTGGGGGACAAGCTACTCATCAAGCCCCTCAAAGGTCTGGATTCCCGCTACCTGCCTTCTCCAGAGGTAAATAGTGGAGAGAAAGAACTGGAGCAAGGTTTAGTATTATGAGAGAACTCTCTGTTGGTTTAACAGTAAACAAGCCAAAGATCAGACCTGTCTGCTGGACCAAAGCACAGTGTCTGTTTTTGATGTTACAACAGATTTAAAATGGATTTGAATACAAGTTTAGAGTGTAGCAATTCAAGTTCAGCATCTGAACTCCCATCTAGTGGTTAGAAGTAACTACTACTTCTATTTCAAATATCCCTCCAACAATCTTTAACTATTTGTTAAATAATTGTAAGTGTTGAAGAGAACATGGGCAAAGTCGCTGTCACAGGGTTTTCAGATCAATTTAAGGTTTTGTGTTTCTGTGTTAGCATTTTCAGCAAAGTAATAGCAGAAACTTAGTAATGCTGTTTTTTTTCTCCTGTGTCCTGTCTGGAAATCTGGCACCAAGAATTGATTTCTTAATGCCAATGAGGTCCCAACAGTTTTACTTTCACAAGAGGAGCATTATTGCTTTTGCTATAATGCTCCTCTTGAATAAAAAAAGAACTTTGTAAGATATTTATTTTGGGATTATTTCTGATTCAATACACACAGAAATGGAAACGTAAAAGAGAAAGAAGGAAAGAAAGGAAGGAAGACATAAAGATAAAGCAAAACAGTAAAAGACAAAAATAGAGAGGTGGAAAAGTAAACTGACATGTGTTGAGGACCTTTTACTTTACGTCGAGTGGAATCTTTGCATTTTGACAAGAAAATTGAGACTCAAGACAAGGACCACAAAATTATATTTGACTATTCTGGCCTTTTATTTTCCTTCAGCTGAGAGAAAATAATGAGACACTCACACCGTACAAGTACAATAACCCCAGAAAAGTGTCTGACAATTCAGTGTTAGTCTGTTTTTTAGCATCTTGCCCTCCCCAGTTCTGCCCACTTTTTTTATTTGACTAATACAACAGTTCCAGTCTATCTACTCAGCTCTGATTCAGCTTTAGACCTTGACTCACCAAATAAGGAACTGTCTACGCAGTTTTTGTCTGCAGGTGCAGTTGTCTCATAAATTCTCACACAAATTATGCTGACTTTTAACTGTCCTCCTTTTGTACTGTGAAAACCCAACGAGGCAGATTTTCTAAATTTACATTCCGAATTGTTGGGAAAACAGCGCAACACCACACTGCCCTTGGCGATGACCTTTTGTACAGGTAGTGAACAGCCAGATCAGAATAGTAATGATTATTAAAGATCAATGTTATAATGACAAGATTATTACGTACAAATGTTCATTCTAGCCAAAATTAAAATACATATAGAAAAAAGTAAAATGCATTCTTTCCAATCTCCTCCTTTTGACCTCTGTTAATCAGAGGTCAAATAAATACTAAATGGGATAATAACTAAATAACTCAATAACAGACAATAACTCTGATGACAGAGAGTTTGTGTTCCAGTGGATGATGTGAATCAAAATGCAGGTATTGATCTGTGTGGATGGGCTTCCAGTAAACCTCGGTTTTGAGGCTTCCATCTTCCTCAATGTGCACAGCACAGTCTAGAAAATGCAACATACTGTTCTTGGCATCCTCTTTGGTAAACCTTATGTTACTGAGTTGATGTGGTTCGTGAATGCCAACTTCTTTGGTTAGGATTTTAACCCATGTGTCTTCCACGTATTCAAACCAGTGAGTTGGTGGTGTTCCCTTGTAGGCACTGAGTGCCCTGCTCTCCACCTCCTCCATGTACAAATCGGCCACAATGGGTGACACTGCGGAGCCCAAGGCACACCCATGTTTCTGTCTGTAAAAGTTGTCTCTGTACTTGAAATATGTGGTTGAGAGGCAGAGGTCCAACAAATCACAAATTTGGGATGGAGTTAAATTTGTTCTGTACTTTGATGGCCTATCCTGTTCCAGCTGCTTCCTGACAGTGTTCACTGCCTCTGATGTTGGAATCCAGGTAAAAAGGGAAGTGACATCAAAAAAATAATACAAAAATACACAAAGAAGGGGTCCCCCCCTCAGACCCATTGTCAAGCAGTATTAATTCTGTCACTTACAATATTGCAAAACATCTTGCAACAATTTTGGCTCCGCTGGTTGGAAACACTCCACACCACATACAAAACTCCACAGACTTCATTTCCAAATTTCGACTTCTGAGACTGGCACCTGATGAAACCATTGTCTCTTTTGATGTTGTCAAACACATTCCAAAGAGATTAAGTCAGCAGTCTCATCAGGATTCAGGTGATCAAGTACACTACTTACACCAACAATAGTGCCTAACGACCCAGAACCGCAACAGGTGGGTCACTGATCTGCATCTGAATTAGAATGCACTCAGGAGGCTGGACCTCCATGTCCCTAAAATCAGAACTTCACCAACTGTTTGTTGCTCAGTGCGAGTTACCAGAATTGACAAAGACACCTGGTTGGGTGTTGAAACATTTTCAAACAAGAATTGATCTAAATCGGTTTGCCTCCGATTTAAGCCTGTTTACATAACGTTAACATTAAAAATATTTGATTTGTTTTTACATTAAATCAGATTATTCCATGCTGTCATTATAATGCATCAAAATATAGATTATAGCTACCAACTCTTCTAAGCTGTTCTTTTTCCACGTGCTTTTCTTTATCTTTAGTAGGTTTTTGCTGTAAATAGAAACAGAATATTTCATGTAGTAAAACAGCACCAGTGGAAATGAGCAGAAGCATAGGTTTTCAAAGTTTAGTTTTTTCCCTCTTTTTTTAAAAACTGACACACTGTGGCTTTAAAAGATGAGTTCAGAGGCCTGTTGCACAAATATAGGATTTATAACTTCAGGATATCATCTGTGAGACGCGCTTGGGACATCAATGTGGAGTGGAGCTGTGGTGGGTTCTGCAGCGGAGAAGAGAAGGTACAGTTCAGAGGGTGGGGAGGCAAACGTGACATTTCCTTACAAGCTCTGAGACATAAAATAAATTTGAAGCTTCACATTTGTTTTATGGACAATCCGTATAGCTTTTTATTTCGTGATATTTTAATGCAAAGTAAAGGTAGGTATGTACATAAGAACATTGAACCATTATATGAAATACAGAAAAATAGAAAAAATTAAATAGGTCCTCATTAATAGGTGTTCAGTTGTTTGTATTCAGGATTGCCTTCTTTTGGTCAGGATTTACGTGTCATGTCCATATGTGAAGGCTGGAGCATAGTCAAATAAGTAGAGCTTTGCCTTTCGGCTCCTGCTTCACCAAGACAGATCAGCAATACATTGTCATGACTGTAGATGAGGCCCCAATCTGTCAACCCATGTCCCATTTCTCCCTACTATCGCTTGTGAACAAGACTCCAAGTTACTTGAACTCCTCCAATTAAGCCAAAGACCCAACACACACAACTTTTATGTAGCATTCCACCTTTTCTTTTTTAATTAATCTTTTATTTGGAAAGGCAAGTTACAATTAGTTTGTACAATCTAGCTTCCAACACAATGGAAGTATAAGAAGGAATAACATATGCCAATCCAGGGTTTTTGTATAGTAACCAAACATCCATAACAGAAGAGTGAGTGGAGGATAGGGGTGGGTCTGGTCTGATTTTTCTTATGTTAGGAAAAAAACACAATCAAGAGCTAAGTTTACTTGCACTCCTCAGTCTGAAAAAGTCTCTTTGAGAAGAAACGCATCGTTTTAACCACAAAAACCCCATCCAGAGGAGCTATTCAATTTTTTCTATTTTTCTAACTGGACGATTGAGATGCATCAGGATATGTATGAAATACACTGATTTTTGATCAATGTGCTGCTCAGAAACAATAATAGATGATAGGCTTCACTTCTAGCCTGGTCGAGACCAGGTTAGTTTCAGAGGACTAGTTACCATGGAAACATAAGTGCCTCTGATTTTGTGCAACCAAAACAAGGATTATTTCATCCAGGATAACATGAATGTTGCAGTTTAATCCTTGATGTCCTTTGTGCAACAGGCCTCAGAAAACATTAGTAATGTCTCTGTGTTACTTCTCATTGTTCAGATCAGGCTGTCTGTCAGTTAGATTCCTTAGGTAGTTTTAGTCTCTACACTTTAAAATATACATGGATGTAAACATTTAAAAACAACTACATGCCAACAGCTTGTTTGTTTTGGAGCAGAGAGTAGACTATCAGTCTTATAATCTGCTTTTCTAGGTTTTACTGTTTGGATGTCCACAAGAAAGATTTCCGTACTGAGGATCACGACAGCTGAAAGCTAACTTTATGAAATGTTGATTGGGTGTGCAGGATCTTAAAGGTAAAATCTTGGTGAAAGGGAAAAAGGAAAAGGTAGAGGATGAGTGTCCATCCAGTTCTTCAGATTTCAGCTCTGATGAGGAGGTCAGTCGGAGTGAAGGAAAACCCAACAAAAAAGAGGAGGAGAAGAAGGTTGGTAAATAAAAACATAGCGGCGTGTTAATGAATGGTGAACATTGTTCTGTGGTGCAAGCTGATGTTTATTGTCCCAGCCAGGTGTGTCCAAGCTGAGTCCAGAGCTGTCTGAGCTAGTGGTGTACACTCGAAGTGTTCCCTTTAAAAGCTTTGAGCACGCTGCTCGAAACTCAGCAAGTGACATGTCTTCGTTTTCTGAGAGTGAAGCACTTAGACTCATTAAGGATTCAGGTATGTCGTGTGGGGACAGTAACACACTATGCAGATTTACCCAGGCAGACAAGGCGAAACTAGCTTTTAAGGCTGATTTGACAAAAAGTTCTACTTTTTGACTGTTTTTGCAGGGATGCATTTTGTACGTCACAACAGCCACCAGCTCAGCAGAATCTATCCTTCAGGTCAGCGCTTCCAGTCATCCAACTACAACCCACAGGAGATGTGGAATGCTGGCTGTCAGATTGGTGAGGCTTTGTTGTTTTATTTACTATAAGTGAATAGTCAAGTATATATCCATCAGTGAGACAAAACTTCGCTAAAAGGTTTTTATGTTCTCCAATAAAGTCTCATTAAGAGTTTTGCTTCACCCTAAAGTCTCTTAAAACTCAACAAGAAGCAAGAAAATTGGTTACTCAAGGTAACTAAAATTAAAAAAATTTCGGCTCACAGCATTTCATACATAAGAACAGATTTTCTGCTTTTTTTGTCACTTAATGTTTCAGCTTTAATTTAACATTTTTTTGGATGTTGAGTAATTGAATAGTATGAAAAAAATATTAACTTTGATTACTCTCAAAAATAGTTAGAAAAAATCTGTTCAACCTAAAGTTTGTTTATCACAGTCAGCAGGAGGTTTTGACTCAGAAATGCAAACTGACACGAGAGCTCAATAAGTAAACTTCATTATAAACTTGTGCCAGTTCATAAAGGCTTGAGAGTTCATGCTATTAAAAAAACCTTGTGTGTAAAGAACAAAGGGGGCTTGTTATGAAATAATATATTTATTTCTGCTTTTAAGATGTATGCTACATGACTCCACACACAATCGTTGGTGGACACCACACAAAACAAAAAGTTCTGCTCAGAAGATTCATCAAGAACAAGTAGTAAGAACTCCTCAACCATTGCTGCCAGAAAAACACGACACTTGTTTTCTCGCAGCTCTGGGAAAGAGAACAATTTTCACAGGGAGGGCCAGAAAACCCAGGGTTCTGTAGGGTATAAGAGCTCCTTCTCCAGTGGAACTCTGAAAAGACTTGGTGGGGAAACGTGCTGTTCACTCTGCTTTGTTGTGTTGTTTCTAGTTGCTCTGAACTTCCAGACAGCAGGCGAGCAGATGGACTTAAATCAAGGCAGATTCCTGCAGAACGGTTTGTGTGGATATGTCCTGAAGCCTCCTTTCATGTGTCAGCCAGACACCACCTTCAGCCCAGATAATGTCGGAGGAGGTCCTGGCCACAAACCCATCCTGCTCACTGTTCATGTATGACAGTGGAATAGCATTTTCACACTGACAAAATATTTTTAGTTCAAAAACAGATCCGTAAAGTTTTGAGTGGGTGTGGGCTAGTCCTGTGTCTTTACTGTATGAAGCTAATTGACTTTTTTCACAGAATATAAATTTAACTTCAGATTTATCTAGGTCATGGTGACCCACACTGGACTTGTTTTAGTTCTTTTAGACATTTAATCTGAAACCTTTCTTTTTAGTTTGCTCTCCATAACCAATAATTTATTAAAAAGGAAATCCAGTTAACTTCAGTTCAAACATTTAGATTACAATTTTTGACCTAAACAGAAGCATGCATGTTTTTTCTGATAAATCCTGTAAAGTTTGTTCTGTAATATCTGTTTCAATTTTTTGTGAAATCAGATTATTTCAGCTCAGCAGCTGCCAAAACCAGAAAGGGACAAGCCCAGCTCCATTGTGGACCCTCAAGTAAGGGTAGAGATCCATGGAGCTCCCATTGACAATATGAAAAAGAAAACTCATTATGTAGACAACAATGGTATTTAAGTTTTTACATTTTCAAGCCTTAATGAATCTGATGGAATGGTTCTTCATGGGACAAAAACACCTTATTCCATGACAGAATTCATTCTTTGTTTCAGGCTTCAATCCACAATGGGACTGCAAATTTAACTTCACCGTCCATGTCCCTGAACTGGCTCTCCTCCGCTTTGTAGTGGAGGATCATGACTTTACATCAAGCAATGATTTCTTGGGACAATACACCCTGCCTGTTGCCAGTCTTCGAACAGGTGTGTGTCAATTAAAAGTTGTGGATCTGTCTAACTACAAGTGTGTATTCCTAACCCTATGTCCCCCTGACATCTGCAGGTTATCGTCATGTCCGACTGCTGAAGCTGGATGGTTCAAGTCTTTCACCTGCCTCCCTATTCATCAATGTTAAGATCACACCGTGTCAAGGCAGCTCATCTAAGTCCTCAGGAGCACCACCTGCCAAGTCTTTAACCAAGAAACCATGAGCTCAGCTCTTTCTTGTATCTGCCTCAATCCAGATACAACACACAGACTCTGAAGCAGCCCTCAACCCTCCATGTCCTCAGACTGTTAAACAGCAGGTTTATGTTACATTCGACAGAGCAGTTTTTCAAATTAAATGAAAATGAAAGCTTTTATAAAGCAGTCAGCCAAGATGGATACTGCGACTGGTGGATACTTGAAGACAAAAACTCTTCATTCAGCTACATCCAATGACCAAAGTTTTCCTCTGTGTTGACAACATATAGCTATTCCATAGCTATTCTAGCTTCAGCAAAGACAACTCGTCAGCAAAAAGGAGTTTTAAAATTATATTTTGCATCTCTTTAGTAAGTATTTTACTGCTGATTTTATTAAAATTGAAACATGCTGAAATGACTTCTTCTATTCATGAGTCATGAAATAGTCCTTTCACTGTCACTCTGTCAGGATTCAGCGCAAAACCAACGTTCAATGAAAACACATTGACTGACACACAAAGTTAGGCACCCACAAAAAATGAAATTATTCTATGCACATTGAAAGGTCATATGACTAAATTACAATCCCAGATAATGAGTAATGAGATCAGCAGGGCATTAAGCCCTCCGTGGCTCCTCACACCAAGATGCAAGGAATAACGCCTATGTGGGTGCTGCTGATGGGACTGGTTCTCTCTCCTCAGAGCTGCCATTGGTGCACACAATGGTCATCCTGCTGTGTACGTACGTATGTATGTACATATACTGTAAATATATATGGTTTGTGGGGGATTGCTCAATCCACATGGAGGCAGAGCTTGCTGCTGCCTCACGGCCCATCTTCTCCGGTATTTGAACAGAAACTGAAAAATTAAGCAATTTTAAATAAAATAATATTAAATTTGTTTCACTCAACTGAAAAATTGGTTTATAGTACAAAGCAATAGTTAAATATAACATTTCAATATTTTTTATTATTGTTTTTTTCTTCTTTCTTTCTGTGATTGCAGATAAGGCTCTGCCTCTAGCGACCACAGGTTGGTTGATCATTATTTAAACAAATTTTGCAAATGGACTCATTTTCATCACTGGTCTGTTTGTGAAAATTAGGACCTTTTGGGTGCTGAACTTTTTCAGTCAGTCAGTGTAGCTGTATTGATGTCAAAGTAAAGTAAAGTACTGAAGTACTTTGTTCACGCTTTACTTTGTCTTTAGGTGTGCACTTGTGATAAAAGCTTGGAAACAGCTCTGGTCTAACCAAAGCTCAGTATTTTTTTAATCATGTACTGTATTAAGTATTTAAATGTAATGGTAAAATATACACTTCATAGGATTTTTAAAAATATATTTTCTTGTTATTACTGTAGAATAGTAGCTGTTTAAAAGGACCTTACTGCCTGTTTGAAACATGCTGTATGAACAGAGTTACTGCTCCCAGCTCTGTACTTTAACAATAAACCTTTTCATTTGTTATTCATTTTTTAATGAATGAGACCAAATTGTGTTTAAGTAGCAATGCATAGATTTTCTATATAAACACACACACACACACACCCCTACACACACACACACACACACACACACAATCACAATATGTAGGTTCTAGTACTTTGTTGAATCTGTGTATTGATGTAATTTCTGCGTCTTTGATCAACTATTTCTCATTGTGTCATGGTCTGTGTTTCCTGTGTCCTGTTCTGTGTGTCTGAGTGTGTCTGCCTGTCACCTGTTCCTCGTGTGCTGCCCCAGCTGTGTCTGGTTTACCAATCAGCCACTCCCTTTAAATGGTTGCTCCCCCTGTTTCTCCTTTGTCGGTACATTGTCTAATGTCTGGTCCATGTCCCGTCTTTGTCAGCATCTGGTTTTGATGTCGTCCTGCTCCTGCTCCTGCTTTTTGCCTGTGCCTGATCCCTGTTTATGGTCAGTGTTTTTTAGTTCTCGTTTTGGTAGTGTTGCCTCGTCAGCTGTTTTGTTTTCTTAGTTTTAATAAAGAGCTTTTGTTTTGGAGCTCCAGGTCTCCGGCCTCATTCTGGGTTCACCTCCACACTGTTTTCCATGACACATTGTTTGCTCTGTGTACACATATGTAAATTTTAATGGGATGTTCAACGTCATCACATAGGAAAGTCTTTCTGTTATCATGAGCATAATGTTTTCAGTGTTTGTCCAGATTTGGATCGATAACATCTTTCTTTTTGTTATTTTCTTTGGAACATTTCTGGTTGAATTTGATGAATGTGATCTAAAAGCAATCTTATAATTTCTGAGTGATTAGAACGGCATTATTTTTGTTCTGCTGGACATGCAAAATCATAAAGTTTGTGAATGTTTGGAAACTTTATTGTGTAAATCTGATGGATCCAAATTACAAAAAGTTGTCTGAAACTTGAAAACACTGTTTTCTCCCAACCAGGCAAACATTTAGACCAACCTGAATAACCTTGCTTACACTTTTTATTTACACTGTATAATGCTGTGGTAAAGTCCTAATGAAGCTCTTGTTTTAAAGTTACAGAACCTAGAGCAACATGCATACCTTGATTTTTGTGTTTTGATCCAAGTTTTTTTTATGATTTTATGAGGATTTGCAATTCCTGTACTAAGTTATTTCATTCTTTCAATTTCCTCATGTCCTTGTTTCATCATTTACGTTCCCTCTGTTCATATTCTCAGTCAGCCGGCCATGCCCACTCATCTCTTCTTCATCTCCATTCAGGTGTTTCTAGTTTCCTCATCAGTCCAATCATATACATTCAGTCTCCTTCCTCCTTTGTCTCAGCAGAGCACTGTTGGTTTTCATGCTACAGGTTGGGTCATCATTGTGCTCTTTTGATTTAAATAAAGCTTTGTTTGTTACTTAAAGCTCCTTGTGTCTGACTGGATTTTGGATCTAAATCTCCTAGATATCATGATAAATTTTAAACACCCCCCCCCCCCATGCACTGCCCCTTTCTTGGGGGGGGAGGCTCTGAGTGAGCACGACAGTGACAGAAAGTGGTGACTTTACCATAAAACAAAGAATAAAGAAGTTACATTATGAAATAAAACCAAAAGTTTTGTTTCACCTAAACTTGAAAAAAAAACAATGCAGCAGTGAGTGAAATCAACTTATGTGAAAACACAAATGTTAAAAATATGTCTAGACAGTTTAGAAGATGGCGGAGAGACTAGGAGCATAGCCAGTTAGCTCTCCGGAGTCGGGTAAATAATGTAGGGTGACCAGACGTCCTCTTTTTCCCGGACATGTCCTACTTTTCAGACCTAAAAAAATGTCCGGGGGGAATTTA
>JAVKLF010000063.1:25255900-25272240 GCA_034783495.1 Millerichthys robustus | reverse complement strand
ACCATATGCTGGTGCCGTGGGTCCTGGGATTCTTCTTATGCATGACAATGCTAGGCCTCATGTGGCTGAAGTGTGTCTGGGACATCATGTTTCGGTCAATCCATTAACACCACATTGCACCACAGACTGTTCAGGAGTTATGTAATGCTCTAATCCAGGTCTGGGAAGAGATTCCTCAGGAGAACATCTGCCGTCTCATCAGGAACATGCCCAGGTGTTGTCGGGAGGTATTACAGGGATGTGGAGGCCAGACACACTACTGAGCCTCATTTAGACTTGTCTTGAGGATCATTCACTGATGCTGAATCAGCCTGACATGTTATTTTCCACTTTCATATCGAGTACGAATCCAATTCCAGAGCCCATGGTGTAATAATTTGAATTTACATTGATAATTTGTATTTTCTTCTTCTCAATCAGTTGCATTGTGTTGATAAAGTTTTTCAATGAGAACATTTATTTAATTGAGATCTATGATGCTTTTTTAGTGTTCCCTTTAATTTTGTAAGCTGTGTGTGTGCGTGTACTTGTATTCTAAATCAAAATGAGGACCATTGTGAGTTTTTAACCAACAAAGTGAGGTCGATTTTGCAAAGTGAGGACATTTTCATGGTCCTGATGGGGAAATGCCATCTGTGGGTCAGGGGTTACGATTTAGGGCTCAAGTATGAACTAAGTTTAGGTCAGGGTTAGGGTCAGGTATGTACCTGTGGGGTTAGGTTTAGGGTCAGGGGTCAGGGTTAGGCTGTGGAAATTAATGGCTGTAGCGGACACACCCCCAGCGTCTCAGGACAGAGAAAGCAGAAATTTTTTCATTTCTTTTGAGGCCTAATTTTATACACTTAGTTGTGCTTTTAATTATTCAAATTCTGATGGGGGATAAAATATGCATTTCTGTGGTGTGACAAATTCAGAACACATTTTTTAAATTTTACATAATCTTTAAGTATTTTGTCTTATTTTATTACTTACATAAACTAAATAAACCTTTTAGGTCCAAGTTGTAATGCAGCAAAACCGAATACCAGAATAGTATCTGAACAGAACCCCAAAGGCTGTTGCTGCTGCTGATGATGATGATGAACACCGTTTTTTGTTTGCAGGTCATTCCTGGAGAATAATGTGAAGAATGCGGTAGCTTGACAGCTACAAACCTGAGCTGAGGTCAGACTGAAACAACATAATTATTTGTTCAGAACTGTAATTGCAAAATAGATATAATGTTGTGTGAAATGTAAACAAAAACAGACTGCAATGATCTGCAAACTTCATAAACGCATATTTTATTCACAGTGAAACACATGAAATGTTTAAACTAAGAAATTGTACCATTTTTATGCAAATATATTCATATATTTGATTTTTCTTCCAGTAAGACCTTTCAAAAAGTTGCTCCAGGTCCGTTTCCTTCCATGAAACATCTCTTCTTTTACCAACAGTTTGTGAGGAGGAGGGCGGTGTTGTTGGGGAGAATGTTGTCCCATTCTGGTTTGATGTAGGATTCCAGCTGTTCACCAGTTCAGGGTCTTTGCTGGATTTTCTTGTTTTCTCGAAGCATTAAATATTTTCAGTTAGTCACCAAAATGGGACAACATTCGCTCTAAACCTCTCCCGCCACACACACACCCACACACACCACCCACCCACCCATGCTGCTATAATGGATGCTGTATAAGGTATATATGAAGTTTAGTATAGTTTTACTGAAATATGCAAGGCTTTCACTAAAAAATAGGTGTGGTCTGGATGGGAGCAGATGTTCTAAAGTCTGTGTACTTTTTTGCATTTAGTGCCAGAGGCACTAATGCACCCCCATATAATCAGAGAGGCGTCTTTTTGAAGCTGCAAGATCCTCCTTTTTAGGCAGAGGATGTGACCTGTTTTTAATGCAGTGGCCCCTGAGGGCCCGAAGATCACAACCATCCATTATTGACATTCAGCCTTTGAGCTCAGAGATTTTTACAGATTAGAATAAACTGTTAACAGATTATGAACTGGAGGTGAAATCTTAGCAGTTTTTCAATGAGGAACATTATTCTGAAATTGTTCCACTGTTTTACTTGCAGTTTTTTGCAGACGTGGGGACATCTGTCCATCTTTACTTCTGAGACATTCAGCCTCTGAAATGTTGTTTTTATACCCACTTTTCTGACTGACCTGTTGAAAATTAACGAATTGATAAACCATACATTATTATTATTAAAATGTTCCTCTAGCTGTTTTTTTTGTTTTTTTTTTTTTTTTTGCTAATCTGGAATATTTTTAAAATGTGTTGCTACCAAAAAGAAAATCTAAATAACTATTTTTTTCTCTTAAAACTGGTACAATATCAAAGTTTATTCATTTGATTTGTTATGTTCCATTATTAATAAAAAAATAGGGTTTATAATATTAGCTAATTATTGCATTTTGTTATTTATTCAGGTTTTATGTCCACTTTCTCAAATTGCGTTTGTACTTATTTAAATAATCTTTGTAACATTTCCAGTATAAATTGTTGGTTTTCTGTTGTCTCCTCAGAAATCCGACTCATTACTGTGCATGAAGAGTTCTGCGGTCCTGCGGCAGCTTTCACCAACTGCTTACACAACCACTACTGAACCCAAGTCCAAACCCCTCTCTGCAGCACAGACACGTACCAAAGGCTCATAGACATGCAGACAGCCTGACATAGGGGGACTAAGGTGCCTCTTCCTGTGCTGAGAACGCTCACTCTCGCCCCCCTGTGGTCTAAAGCCAAAGCTGGATGAAGCAGCTGCTGTCAGCGGCTGGCCTTTAACGTGTCGAACGCTCAAACATCACTAGCAGCTGGAAACACTGCCTCCCTCAGATGGAAAGCTGCATGAATGTGGACTAAAATATGAACTGTGTTGATGAAAATCTGAGATTGAATTTTCTGTAAACTGTTTTTTTTTTTCTTTTAGTTTTTTATGCTTTTTAAACAGAAGCTCTTTTCTGTTAGAAGGTGTGTGGGAAAACACTCAACATCCAAACTTAATCTTTTTATTGTTTTTAGCCAAATGATAATTTTGAACATTTTTAAGAATCAGTTTTGTTGGATAAATTTCAACGTTAGGTCACAGGTTTGTTAACCAGGGTTGAATAGATCTGAAGTTAGATTTAACTCGGATTGTAATGTTTTTAATGTTCTGACTCAAATAATCTCCTGTTCTTTTCAGAACAACAATCAAAAGTAAAATCAGCTCAGTTCACTTCTGTATTTGTAGTTACACTACTGTAATCCTCAGACACTGTATGCTGTGATGCACCCCCGGCCGTCCACCTTCAGGTACTTTTTTCACTACAACACAGCTCACAGTACTGGATTTCTTTGGGGGGAATCTTTACTCTACATTTCTTTTTGTTTTGTTTTTACGCCATCAGTGATTGATGTAATGTAGGAATGTGATTGTAAGCTATTGTAGTGAGATGATAATATATTTCCTGTAGAATGATGTGACGTACCTGTGGGCAGGTTGTATCTGGGGTTAACTGCTCTTTACATCACATGAGGAAATGTTTTGGTACTGTGTGTCAGAATGCTGGGGATTTTAGCATCAGCCTTAAATATATTTTTGTAGCAAACTGATTAAGAACGCTAATGTTTTTGGAATTCTACGTATTGTCACACTACAGTTTTCTCACTGATGATTACACATTTTTTTAAGAATGAAAATGTCTCCTTATTTTTTGCCTCAGTAGTTAATGACCTGACTCATCTTTAGCTGTGAAAACAGAATTATGTTGATTTTTGGAGGTCTGACTCTGACAGTCGGCAGTAATGTTTTTAAGAGCTTGTCCGGTGCCTCGTAAGCATCTCTGTAACCTGAGCCAACTCGCAGCAGCAGCTTCACAACATGAACAACCTGAGTCTAGAAAAACAAGACCTCTTATCATTAGTTCAGGCACTTCTAATTTTTTACTTTTTCTAATTCATGCACTTTTATCCCTGTAGTATTTCTTCCTAAGAACTGACACAAAATACTTGTCCTAAAATGGAAATTATTTTAACAAAATTCTTTCTGGAACAAAGCGTGTGCTTGTCTGTGTATACAGTGTGTGCAGAATTATTAGGCAAGTTTTATTTGAGAGGATTCTTTTTATTATTGAACAACTATGTTCTCAATCAACCCAAAAGACTGATAAATATCAAAGCTTAATATTTTTTGAAGTTGAAGTGTTTGTTTTTTGTTTTTTTAAGATTTGGCTATCTTAGGATATCTGTTTGTGCAGCTAACTATTACTGTGCAGAATTATTAGGCAACTTGATAAAAACCAAATATATACCCATCTCACTTGTTTATTTTCACCAGGTAAACCAGTATAACATAAAATTTAGAAATAAACATTTCTAACATTCAAAAACAAATCAGTGACCAGTATAACCACCTTTCTTTATGATGACACTCAAAAGCCTTCCATCCATAGATTCTGTCAGTTGCTTGATCTGTTTACGATCAACATTGCATGCAGCAGCCACCACAGCCTCCCAGACACTGTTTTCCCTCCCTGTAGATCTCAGATTTTATGAGGGACCACAGGTTCTTTATGGAGGTCAGATCAGGTGAACAAGGGGACCATGTCATTATTATTTTTTTTCTTTTAGAACTTTACTGGCCAGCCACGCTGTGGAGTATTTGGATGAATGTGATGGAGTATTGTCCTGCATGAAAATCGTGTTTTTCTTGAACGATACCGACTTCTTCCTGTACCACTGCTTGAAGAAGGTGTTTTCCAAAAACTGGCAGTAGGTCTGGGAGTTGAGCTTCACTCCATCCTCAACCCGAAAAGGTCCCACAAGTTCATCTTTGATGATACCAGCCCATACCAGTACCCCACTTCCACCTTGCTGGCATCTGAGTCGAAGTGGATCTCTCTGCCCTTTACTGATCCAGCCTTGGGTCCATCCATCTGGTCCATTAAGAGTTACTCTCATTTCATCAGTCCATAAAACCTTAGAAACATCAGTCTTAAGATATTTCTTGGCCCAGTCTTGATGTTTAATCTTACGTTGTTTTGTTCAACGGTGGTCGTTTTTCAGCCTTCCTTACATTGGCCATGTCCCTGAGTATTGGCAGATTCACGTTTCATTTTCCTCAATTCATGGGCAGTTTTTTTCCATGAAATGCTTGATTGTTCGGCGATCACGCTTCAAAAGTTTGGCAATTTCAAGACTGCTACATCCCTCTGCAAGACATCTCACAATTTTTGTCTTTTCAGAGTCCGTCAAATCTCTCTTCTGACCCATTTTGCCAAAGGAAAGAAGGTAGCCTAATAATTAAGCACACCTCATATAGGGTGTTTATGTCATTAGACCACATTCCTTCTCATTACAGAGATGCACATCACCTGATTTACTTAATGAGTAGTTGACTTTCAAGCCTATACAGCTTGGAGTAGGACAACATGTATAAAAAGGATGATGGGATCAAAATACCAATTTACCTAATAATTCTGCACACACTGTAGAAGAGAAGGAGTTGTTTCCAAAGCAGAGACTGAAGCAGCTTGAAATCATCACAAAACCTAAGTTTTAAAACCAGTTAGTATTAGTTGTAAAGGTGATGACCCTGGAGGTGATTGGTAGAAACATGAGTAGGGCATGTATTTAAGAGAAATAGTACCAACACCAGGAGGACCAAGCACCATCTACTGGTCAACAGAACCATAGTTCAAAGCTATAAAATCAAACACACAAACCTGTGCACCACATGAACTGACTACAGAAGAACCTATGCTACAGTGTCACACACAAATACTGTGTGTTTGGAATGGTACATTATCAACAGGGCACTAAGAGCTTTCATGGAAAACTCAACTGGAATCAGCATAAAACGTGGCCCATACCAAGGTGATGCTGTGCCACTTCTGTTCTGCACAGGCCCAAGCTCTCAGTAGATTCTGAAAGTTCTTGACGAGAGGAAAGTGTCTGAAGAAGGTGTTCTGAGGTTCATTTCAAAGATGTTGAGCAGAACCAAAGCAAGCATAGTACTGAGTTCATAAACAGTTAACAAGATGTTTGATCATAATCAAACAAACAGTTGGTATGATACAACAAAAAGGCTTTCTGTGTGTTATTTACTTTTAAATTGATTATCCTGGCCTTTGAAAGTGGCTTTCTGTGGAAGATTATAAACTTTTAATACCTTACCTGTCATAGATAGCTCTCTAAACTGTCAGACAGCGGGTCAAGTGGCAGTGAGGAAGGACAAACCAAACTGCTTTGAACTAATTTTAGCCTATTACTGCATATTTTAGTCACATATCAAGATATTTATCAAAATGACAAACTAATGTTCTATTTTCAAACCTTTAAGCTGCTGTGGTTGGTGCACTCTTAGTGGTTTCTTTTATAAAATAAGCAAAGATGTAAACTGGGTCTTTTTGTAAAGAAAAGAATTACCCTGTAGTGTGAATCTAACACCTGAATCAAAATTAGCTGATAAAAGTGAACACTTTCAGTCCTTGTGTTGGTCCTATTAACAATAATACAAATCAATTGATCCAAAGACATGTGTGTTCATTCTCATTGCATGTTTTCATATTTAACATCCAAAAAATAGGACACCACAGCAGTACAGTACTGACTGATGGTCTCTAGTAGTCCTCTGCCTACCTTCCTGCCTCGTCCATCAGCAGCAGCTCTCACCTTACCGCCACCATTCAGCAGCTGTCTTATGGACAACAGAGGACCAGCTTAAAGGAGCTAAATAATTCAGAAGCCATTTTGTGTGTTGCAGTGCACGGCAGCTCACCTTTATCCTTATTGTGCGTGCAAATAATTCTTTGTTGACAGTGCATAGCATATGTGAAGGTGAGTCCTCAGTATGATGTTAGTGGATGGGATATCATCTCAGTTCCACTGAGCGTAGGTGCATGTTTGCATCAGTTACAGCACCTCCTGAGGACAAGCCGGAGCCCTCTGCAGCCCCGCAGTCATGCCCGGCTTTCACCTGAGAAGCTTGGTAAGCTTTTACACTGACATGAGCTCTCACTAATTTCCCCCCAGGGTGCAGCGTCTATCCAATCATGTTTAGTGGGATCCAAAGACAGGTTACACTTTGATCTAACCTCCAGATAAAAGCTGTTTTTACAGTCACAACAGGAGCAGATAAGCTTTCATAAAGCATCAAAGGGAATGTTGATGATTTTGCACCATGTATAAAATTGTGAATCTGTTCTTTTCACTGTATTCAAGTTTGTCCTAATGCAGGCTGTTTGTCTAACAAGATAATTGGAAAATCAGGTCTGACCAAAGATTCTCGAGGTTAGAAACTCAAGTGTAAAACTCAGTCTGAATGCTAATATGCTCATTATTGACAGTTTGACAGCTTCTGTGTTTTGTTTTTCTGTACTTGTTAGGGAATTTTATTTTTGAGGAGTTGACAGTCATGCCTTCAGCAAAATCTCAAAATCGGAACAAATCTACAAAGACAGATGCAAAAAGAAAAGGAAAACAGCCAAGAAATGGGCAACAGAATGCACCTAAAACTTATGATGAGAAACAAACCAGAAGAGGGACGTCATCCAGCGCTAAACATGGAAAAGCAGCTGATGAAAAGCGCAGCAAGAAGAATAAAACAAATCAAAATGGTCAGACAGCTTTACAAACAGAAAAGGCAAAAGTTTCAAATAGTAAATCACAACCTCGGCATGAAAAGGACAGTGACATTAGAAAAGGCAAGAACAAGAACCTCAAACTGACACAAGAAACCTTTTTTTCAACACAAGAGAGGGTCAACAAGAAGCACCCCACCAAGTCTGAAAACAAGAACAGTGACAGCGAGACTGCAAGTGATGCAGGAAGCTCAGAGGAGGCATCGGAGGAGGAAATCAGTAACCATGAGGAGGAGGAGGAGCCAGGTAGTAACCAAGAGGCAGCTGAGATACAAGAGAGTGAGGAGAGCTGTGACGAGCCTGAGGCATCCGATACACAAAGTGATGCAGAACAGTCTGCTAACAAGGAATTAGTTGAAGAGGAATCCGAGAGAACTGCATCTCCAGATCTGTCTGTTACATCCCCCGAAGAAGACAACAAAGAAGACGATAAAGAAGAAGATACAAAGGAAGATAAAACAGAAGAAGGAAACAGAAGAAAGGAAGCTGATGTTTGTGAGGAGGTCAGTGATAGGATTGAAAAGAAGGAGCTAATACAGAAGGACACTAAAAAGTCCAAAAAAACTGGAAGACAATGTGGACAGTCTTCAAATCTTTCTGAAACAGAAAAAGAGACAAAAAACAAGATGTTAAAAAAATCAAAGGCAGAGAAGAAGGCTGAGAAAGAAGAAAAACAATGGGCAAAAACAGAAAAGAAGAAGCTAGCAAAGGAAACTAAACAAAAAGCAAAGAAAGACAAGGAAAAGAAGAAGGAGCACAAAGGCGATAAACTCAGTCCTACAGAGGAAGATCAAGTACATTTTCTCCACAGCAATACTGATACATCAAATGGTAAGAATCAGATACTAAAGAAAGCAAAACATGTCAAAGAAATTGACTCTGATGTAGATTCTGTAGTAGATGATTCAGATGAGGAAGCTGAACCAATAACCACTGAATCCATAACAGGCCAAAGTCCTAGATCATTTCTCGAAGCCACTCATGAAGATCTGAAAGCCACATCAGAGCCAGAGGAGCAGCAAGGTGTTCAAGGTGTCCTTAAAAGGAAGCCACAGAGCTTGCTCCTGAGTAAAGTCAAAATGCCATCTCCTGAGCCCAAAGCAGACAAGACTGAAACAAAATCTGATGACGAACCTTTAGAGTATGACGGCGCTGAGGGAACATCCAGCAGTTTAATAAAATCTTTAAAAACACAAAGAAAAAAGGCAACAGCTCTCCGCAGGGTGTCTGGTTGGATTCAAAAGAAAATACCACAACAACTCAACTTCAGAAAAAAACTTGCCATTTTGACAAAAGCCATCGGTGTATCGCACTGGCTCTCCAGTCAAGCCATAAAACAAAAACAGAACACCAGAAAAACTAAAGGCAATCTGTTCAAACACCGGATGGCCGTGAGGGTTGCCAGTAAAACCAGCATGACCAATGTGAAAAATAACAACTCTTATGAGGATAAAGGGGGTAAAGATAGGTCCAACCTCCAAGGAAAGACAAAAGAGGGAGCAGCCAAAGCTCTACAAGGTGGAGACAAAGAGATGGAAGCTAAATTTGCTGTAGTGCTTCCTAGGATGAACAAAATCGGCAAGACAAAGACAACCGAGATGCCTCTGACAGCTCATGGATCTTCTACTCCTTCATGTCCAGCAGGAGGAATTGGTGCCTCTGAATCCAAACCTCCAACACCTGGTGCTAAGCTTGTCCTTCCTGTAAAACCAGATCTCAGTCTCTTGAAGACCATAAGGAAGCCAGGGAGGGAAGGGTTTTTGGCAGATGTGATAAAGAAGAGTCCAGGGTCCATTGATGCCTCAGAAGAATCATTCAAACTTGAGGGCAGAACCAAGAAAGTTACCATGGAAGATCCAGATGAAATCAGTGTGTTACAAGCTGCAAGAGGAAAGCTAAAACCTTCTCAGATCAACTTGAGTAAGTTGCCAGCGGGGATGTTAGGTAATGGACAAACACAACTCAAAGGACGTGACACAGGAAGAGAAGAAGTTGCTGGGACACCTGGGTCTGCTGCTCAACATACTCCAAACAGAGACACGAGAGTAGCTGTGTCAGCTGTTTGCTCTCTGTATGAAGAGGAAACAGACAAAGAAGTGGCCCAGCTGATGGGTGAGGCTAGTTTTTATACGATCAGCCAACCAGAGGTGCACTGGACTGGCAGTCCACGGATGAGTGGAGTCCCTCAGGTTTGTGTTATGAGTGCTTTGCAGTTTTGGTTAAGTGTGTCTAATCTGAGTATATTCTAGAGAAATTTATGAAAGGAATTTTGTGTCTCAGAGATATGCTGTGTGTGGTACAGGACTGGCTCCGGTCAGAAAATCTCCTGCCCCATCAGACTGTGGAGAAGCTAACCAAGTGGACTGTCTATGATGATGAAGGCCAGGCCAAGATCATTCCACACACCGATGGCAGGGGACCCTGGGAATCAGAGGATCCGACCCAGGAGATGCTGGAAAGCCGGCTAATCAGCACACAGGTACTCCTTCCTCTATCTTCCATGCTAATTGATTGAAGGGAAGAGTGACATGAACCGTAACATGTTATATGTTTGTCTTTCATTTTGGATGGCAAACTTTCTTTCTTATTGTGTTGTTGTGCGATTCCTGTTAAAAATAAGGAATTTTCCCTTAATATTAGGAACGTAGTTTTTGTGATAAATCATTAGGAGAACAACAAAAACTCTGTATAACCAAAAATGACCCACATCAGAGATTCAAATGGATATCAGCAATTAGAAAAGTGATAAAGACAGCACATTACGATGGATTGAACAATATCTCAAGCTCTTTTGATCAACTCTGGTGGGAAGGACGATGGCCTAGTGGCTGGTGGAGAAGTAAGAAGAAAATAAAACTATTATTGAGAGGTCTAGAATTTTTAGCTTCCTACTATCCTGCATATTGCTCTTCCTGGGGGCTTCCATGTAGGATAAACCCTTCCATCCCTATGTTTCTCTGCCTTTGTAATATGGGTTGCCCTGTTGCTCCAACCAGACTCAAATCTAGGCCCAGCTACTCACTAAACTCATCTTTGTGGCCTTTATGGCCTCTGCCTTAATTATAAAGCAGTAGTTTCCAACCCTGATCCTTGAAGCCCACTATTCTACACATTTTAAATGTTTTTAGACACAACTAAGTGTCTGAGTATTCTCAGCAGCAAAACTAATGCCTGGTTTACACGGCAAGATTTTTAAATTGTTGGTTGATTTTCAAAGATGACATGACAGGTTTGGTCCTACAGTGTATGGCGTACAGCCACACAGCAAAGACTGGGACCACTGGTCATGCAGGGGTGGCCCAGAAAATGTGTCCTACATGGCAATTCACTGAGGAACTAATCACATTTTTGGTCATTCTCTCACTTACTTATACAGCGACTACCATAGAATTACATCACATGACAATCACTTATTTTAATAGTGCAGGTGAAATTAACATTCTGCATATAGAAACGACTGGCTTGTTGTTATCACGGCCCACGGGCTTAGAACCCCAAAATGCAGGCAGACAACAGGACTCCTAAAAAAAACAAATACTTTATTTAAACGAACAAAACAACATGGTGGTAGAACTCACGTGACGAAGAAAAAGCAGAGACCCCAGGCAACCATGACTGATGGAGGAAACCATACAATGAACCAGCAAGGAAGTGGAGAAGAGTGACTGGTTAAAAACAAACTGAAGGAAGGAGGGAAAGGAGCAACACCTGAGAGAGAGACTAATTACTAACTGCTGACAGGTGTAAGTGATGATGAGCATGGAGGGGATCTGACTGAGGAAGAAAAAACACGTAAGCACAAAGACCCTTACAGTTGTATTGTATGATTCATACACCAAAAGTGGTGTTTAACATCATTGGAACAGAGGCAATGGGCAACCATTCTTTCCTTTACTCACATGTTTATGCCTGATCATTAAACCTATTTTTTTCACTTCTTCGGGTGTGCTGCTCTGACAACCACAACTTCACACACATCTTCACTCCTCTTTGGGCATGGTGCAAATACCAGAGCACAGTGCGTCGAATACGAAAGCTGCTCACCATTTCATACACGAGGCCCCTGGTCTTTTAACTACTGCTTATTGTTCAGTGTCTACTGTTTGGGGGGCTTGATGTCTATTAATTATTGTGTAATTGTTATTAGTTAGTGTTCACTGTCTATAGGTGTGGCCTAATTTGTGTAATAAATAATGCTTAGTTGGTATTTGTCATTGTTCACTGTTTGGGGAGCTACTTTTTATAACTGCTTCGTTGTTATTGGTCGATATGTTCTGATTGTGGGTGGTGTTTCATGTCTGTTAAATACTGCTTAGTTCTTTGGTTATTGGTTAATGTCTATTGTTTGAAGGTGGGCTTCATGTCTATTAACTATTGCTAAGTCGTTATTGGTCAATGTCCACTGTTTAGGTGTAGGTCTTTAACATTTAACTGTTGCTTAGCTGTGATTGGTCATTATCCATTGATTGTGGGCTGGGATTTATGACTGTTATTTACTCCTTAGTTTTTTTCTACTGTTTTGGAATTGGGCTTCATGCTAAAAAACTACTGCAGGGGGTGTCCCATCCTGTCCCTGGAGGTCCACTATCCTGCAGATGTTAGAGGTATCGAACACACCTGATTTGAATGAACGAGTGATTAACAAGAACTGCACAACTTGAAGAAGTAATTCAACCACTGAATCAAGTGATCCCTCGCGTAAAATCTTTAACCTTCGGAAGTCATCTGTAGTGTACTCAGGTTTTTAAGAACTTGCATGGTACTTGCATGGTCTGAATGCAAACAAACCCAAAAACATAGAGCCATCATATTCTGTAGCAGTGACTATTCCTTAAGAGTTCTTGGGCCGTGAAATGGTGGCTCAGTTGGTAGAGCTGTTGCCTCCCAGCGAGAAGATTGCCGGATCAAGTCCTGCCGGGGACATTTCTGGGTAGAGTTTGCATGTTCTTTCCGTGCATGCCAGGGTTTTTTCCGGGTACTCCGGTTTCCTCCCATAGAGTACCGGTAATTAGTAACTTAGTAATTTTAGGCTAATTAGTAACTCTAAATTGTCTCTAGGTGTGAGTGAACGGTCGTTTGTCTCTATGTGTCCCTGTGATGGACTTGTGACTTGTCCAGGGTGTATCCTGCCCCTCGTACTGTGACTGCTGGACAAAGGAAGAAGTGGGTTAAGATAATGGATGGATGGAGTTCTTGGGCCTATAATGGTGGGTGCTGGACTTTAAAGTCAGGAGAAACAAATGCACACCATATGCAAATGCAAACCTGTAGTGATTGGATGTGTTCCTTACTGGTCGGCTGGTGTGTGATTTGGCTAGAAGAGATAAAAAGCTGTGAAAGAGGAGTTTTCTGTTAAATAAACTCATAGAGATTCTGTTTAAACTCCTTTGAGAAGGCTGTTCAGAGTTTGTGTACAACAGTGGCTTTCTGAGTACTGGTCTGAGAGATGGACTGTAGAAGTTTTCAGCTTGCTGGTGATCTGACACCAACATGTCACCACAGCCTTTGTTCCAATTCTTCTGCCAACAACGCAGTTAGGACACACAGTATGAAACCTGGAGAAAATATTATTTTTGTTGCTCTGTAGAAAATAATTAGTCTAGCTGCCGCTTGACCCAAAACTGCTGATCCCAGTCACTGGTCACAATAATGTGCCTTGGGTCGTATCATCAGTATATTAGTTCTGCGTCAGCACTTCCAATCAGCATCCACACATAACACACTTGCTGCTGGTTTATTCATTTCCTGCTTTGTGTAGATACAATAGAGCAAACAACACGCAGTGGCGCTGTGCTTTGAGATAACAGTATATCAGCTGTCACTCTGCTCAGATGCAGAAGGTGATTTAGTTACCTGCTGTGGATGCTTTCTGAGCAGAGGAGACCATTTGCAGCAAAACAAAACCCACATCAAACCACTGAGGGATACAGGAGAAGAGCCTTCTGTCTGTCTGCGTTGTACTTTATGCAGAACAGAAGACGCCTGTGGAAGGAAGGTAGAGTCTTAGCTTTTATTGTGATGGTGGGTGGGAGGTAGTTGCCACTGTGGAAAGGGGCTCTGTACTTATGCTTGTTCGTGTCTTTGCTTTTTTCAGGTGGTGATGCCTCACAGTAAAAAGGTTGTAGAGGTGGATGAGGTAGAGGATCTGTCCCAGCTAGAGTAAGTTCGTTCATGCACACAGTCTACTACACTTCCATTGACTGTGAAGGCTCATCTGTCATTTGTTTGTAGAGAAGTCTCTGAGAGCTCTGTGCTTCTGAATCTGAAGAAGAGGTTCCAGCGGGACTGTATTTATGTAAGTTTCACTGCTTTCACCGCCCTTTCAAACACATGTGTCATCTTATATCAGAGATCGTTCTGGAGGGTCAGTACCTGTCCTGATATACTCTCACTGACATGAAAGATCAACATGAGCCTTTCAGCTTGGGATTATACGTACTTACAAGGAGCTGTACACCTAACAGACACCATCACAAATGGAGTGATGGTGTTATCAAGGAGTTGAAGTAGCATCTAACAGTGAGATAAAACAGCGAGTAAAGATCACCAGAAACAGAGGGCAGATCATAGACACACCAGACAACAATACCAGCAGCTGATGGCGTTTGATTGAGAACACATGGTGAGTTAGGACGAAGCCAGGTGGAGGGGTTGTGCTATCACCCAGCATATAGGGTATAGATGTCCCAGTGGGTCCCCTCTGATTCAGGGGACTCTGAAGAACTACATCAGTGATATCCTATGTCTACACTTCTTACCCCTCCTGAGACAGAAACCAGGTACAGTTTAATTAAATCATATCATCAAATAGTGTAACTGTTTTACATGACTGGACAGGCCTTCAATCTGGATCTCCTATGTCTCGGTACCAGTGTTGGACTTTGTGCTTTCTCATCTGTCCTCTTCACATCAGTCATAACATTGTTCACAGGTTTATGAATAGACACTAACTTTACATATTAACACATTTTCAAATATGACTTATATTCTGACTCCAAACAAGGTTCATCTGGATCCAAACTGGAACGTTGTGATATTGATCTCAGGGAAACGAAACACAATTATTTTCAAATTAAATGACACATTAGTTTTGTTGCTGCAGGAGAGGGTACGACTGCTGTGTCCAGACCTGAGGGGCCTCTGTCACATCCTATTGATCTGGGACCAGCAGTGTTCAACACTGTTGTTTATGTGACATGATGTTGGACTATGTGGTCACTTTTCAACAGTTTGTCTCACTTCCACCCCTTTGTCTGGGTGCTTAATTATTTTTGTTAGTGAGTGTTTTGTCTTTCAGCTAATAGTTTGCTTTTACATTTGATAATTCTGTAAAGCTTGTCAGATGGTATGAATCTGTGAGAGGTTTTGGATACAGCAGTAAAAGAAATCAGCATGCGCCTGTCTTTGATACCAGTGGCTGCAGAAATTCCTACATTAGAATGATGTTTGAGTGTATTTATTTTGGTAAAAATGTTTATGTTTGTGGTATTTTTATTTTATCTTTTTCACCAGACGTACATTGGAAATATCCTGCTGTCAATGAATCCCTTCAAGCCTGTAAATATTTACACAGAGGAGATGAGGCAGATGTATGAAGGCAGAGAGCAGCATGCTAACTCACCGTGAGCAAACACTACTGATAACTGCTGTTTAACATAAATAATCTGTTAGTTCAATGATCATTGTGTGTTTCAAAGTGTTTCTTATGTTTTTCTGCTTGTATTGGTGTTGCTCTGTGTATAAGCCATGTGTACGCCATAGCTGACTCAGCCTTCCAGCTTTCTCAGTCCTCTACACAAGAACAATGCATTGTCATAAGGTAAAAACATAATCACCAGTTTCAGCAGTTCTAGGGTTTACTTCTGGTTAGCTTTTAAACAGCATCAGTAATAACATGTGACTGCTTTTTATTTGAATCATAGAATGTAAATTTATCCAATACTTTGCTTCTGGTGTAGTGGACAAAGTGGTTCTGGGAAAACTGAGGCTACAAAGCTAATAGTTCAGTACCTTGGCTCCATGTATCATAGCAGAAACAACAGCTTCCGGCAGGTAATGCACCATGACAACTACAGTACATCAAAATCAATCAGCAGCTTTGTATAAAATTACCTTTGGGCCTAGTCTTGTCTTTAAATCTTCTTTTATTCTTATTATTTATTAGCCCATGAAAGTCTTTCACATCCTCGAGAGTTTTGGAAATGCCAAGACCATCCTCAACAACAACTCCAGCCGCTTTGGCAAGTACCTTCACATCCATATTCTTCAGTAAGTCCACGCATTCTAATTATCAGTCGGATGATTGATCACTTTTATTTGTTTTAAGCTGAGGTACAGCTGCTTGATTTGTCCTTTGTCTTCCTGGTTGGCAGTGGAGTTGTTGTTGGAACTTCATTGTCCAAATATCTTCTGGAAAAATCCAGGGTTGTCTTTCAGGTGAGAACACTGTTGGAGTTACAGGTGATGCAAACAAAATAAATTAGATAAAATTGATTCAATTCAAGTCCAATTAAAATCATCTCAGTATGTGTAAACTCAGTGTAAGTGTAAATACAGCCCCCACCCCCCCACCCCCCCAAAAAGAAAAAAAAAACATGTCCGTGTCTCCAGTTAAATTCTTTTGTCTATGATTTTGTGTTACATTGCTTGGCACACACACACACACACACACACACACACACACACACACACACACACACACACACACACACACACACACACAC
>JAVKLF010000063.1:25235641-25249141 GCA_034783495.1 Millerichthys robustus | reverse complement strand
TGTGTGTGTGTGTGTGTGTGTGTGTGTGTGTGTGTGTGTGTGTGTGTGTGTGTGTGTGTGTGTGTGCGCGCGCGTGCACGCACGTGTGTATCCTACAGGAAGAGTACAGTGCAGAACAGATCCAGTGGTATCCGATGCTAATAAAAAATTTCAGCTCCTGTTTGGAGCTGATATCCTCCAGACCACACGGCATCCTTCGTATACTGGATGATCAGACTTTCCTTCCACAGGTGTCAGCCCCTCTCATTATTCTCATTAAATCAGTTACATACTGAACTCATACTCTTCTCATACAGTGAATTAGAAAGCTTTAACTCTTGACATTCTCTTTATTTGTTGCCTGTGATTTTATGTTACCTCTGGGTATCTTCATAGCTTCAATTACACTTTTTTGTGAAACAAAGAAAACAAAAGACAAAAAAGGAAGAAAAGAAACCCAGAGTATAAATAACAGATAAAGATGACTAGAAAACGAATTAATGTCAAAGTTTTAAACAAAGACTTGGTGAACTTCCTAAGCACTTAGAGTAAGTGATGGTAATAACCCTTTTAGCTCAGTGTTAGTAAAACTGAGTTATAGCAGCTTTTTGTGTTTGCTAAGGTCACTTATCTTTCTTTTTTAGAGTCAGTTTGTAGTTATTTTGTTTTCCTAACAGGCTACAGACCACACTTTCCTCCAGAAATGCCATTATTACCATGCAAACAACCCATTTTATGCCAAGCCAAAGAATCCACTGCCAGTGTTTACAATTTATCACTACGCTGGACCCGTCACGTATCAGGTACATCATTTATTAAACATGTTGGAAAACACACCACTGCAATAAATATGCATTTATATTTGACTGAAACAGAATAACTTCTAATTTTTTCAGGTCCATAATTTCCTGAATAAGAACCACGACCAGTTCAGGACAGAGGTGGTGGAACTTTTTGCCAGCAGTCGTATAAAGGTCAACATTTAGATTAAGAAAGAGAAATAATGAAAATGTTGGAATAATTTTCATTCTTTCATTTTTATTTTCTACATACATTTCCAAGAAATAAGCCTAACAATCTTTTTGTTTTGAATTCTTAGTCACTTACAAAATACATATTTTTTTCCTATTGTCAATAACAATGTAAAACATACATTCTGATTTATTTACAGTTTTGTAATAAAGTATATCTCCCCTGACAGGTTTCTGTTGTTATAATTAAACAAATGTTCCAATCAGATAAAAATAACAAGAGAAAATGCAAAATGCAGTTATTAAATGGTGATACAAACCAGCCTGACCCTGTGAGAAAAAGTAACTGTCCCTAAGCCTAAGAAGAGGTGTGCATCCTTGGATCAGATATTTGTGATAACTACTGATTAGTCTGATGGTCAAACATTGTTCTTCGGGAGTTTTTAGTTCAGCAGAATTCATGGTTCTATTGATTACAGTGACACTTTCAGGTCCTGAAGCTGAAAAGCACCCCTGGAGCGTCCCACTACCACCCCAATGCTTGACTCTAGTTATGACTTTATTCTTTTTTATAAAATACAGTGTTAGTTTTTTACATCCGGTGTAATGGGACCCACATCTTCTAGAAATGTCTCGTTTGATGTAAATTTGTTCTCATCAATCCACAGAATATTTTCTCAGATTTTTTTAGGATCATTAGGGTGTTTTGGGTGAATGTGGAATGTGATTTTGGTCTTGGAACATGGAGGCTACTTTTGCCTTTGATCTTGTCCTTATTGTTGAGTCACAAACTCTGACCTTCACTGAGGAAAGTGAGACTTTAAGGGCTTCAGATGTTGTTCTGGATTCTTTTAGGACCTCCTAGATGGGTCATTTCTTGGACTATTGGTGGTCAGCCAGTCCCTCTTGGGAAGGTTCACCACTGTTCTATAGTTTCTCCATGTGTGGATATGGCTCGATTTAACAGATTTAAGGTGGGGCCGGCTAAACTGAACTCAGTTTTAAAAAAATCTACAAATTCATGATTTACCAAGAAGGGCCATTACTTCTTCACACAGGGACAGGTTGGTTTGAATAGCTTTCATCATAATTTCAAAACTGCAGTTTGTATTTATTCAGATTATCTTTGACTGATGTTAGCATTTGTTTGGTGATCTGTGTGAGAAAAAGCAACTGTGTACAAAACTGCTTATAATCATGGACAACTTTTGGAACTGTTTTGATTTTTATTGTGTTCGTTTGATGTGGTTCTGTAGATGATTTCTGAATTGTTTCGGAAGCTTCAGCATAACTACATTCAGCAGAGGGAGCTGGGCTGGAGGGGGAAAGGTCTGCGCCAACTGGCCTCTACTGCTGCTTCCCATTTCCTCCAGTCTCTGACCGAACTCACCATCCGTCTTCAGAGGTACAGGAACAGCTTCAGACAGCTGCTCCCTCATCGTGTGTATCTCTCTCTCTTTCTCACACTCATTGACTTACTGTTTATTTGTCTGCTCAAAGAAATAATTCATCTTGAAGGGGGGAGGTGGAGCAGAGTGTGTGTTTCAGTTATTAAGAGATCACACTTCTCAGCCTCCCTTATAAAGTTTAATTCAAGGTGTTGAATGGGAGGTTCCAATTCATTGTTGAACCTCAGATCTAGAAAGACTAGTGCAGCTTCTGTCCTGGTCACAATGGTGGAACTTCCATCTCAATAATGGCTGGGAATGTCACTAAACAGGCAGTTTTTTAAGAGCATTTTTTTGGTATTTAGATTACAGTCAAACACTGTCACTACAGTTAAATTTGAAGTTGTAAAATGAAATGAAAATTAAACCTTTATTACCGTAATCTCCAGGTAGTCCATTTGCAGAAACTGAAATAACAGGAGCACCAAACATTTTTCTCATACTGACCTGCGCCAATATTATTTCTCTTTTAAGCTTTCGATTCAGCTTCCCGGTCATGGAGTCATGTGACTTATAACACAAACATTTTAAGAAATATATAAAACCATAAACTATGAGAATAGGTCACTAAACATCCAACATGCATCTATACCCAATAGATTGTTCTTATTGATGTCATCATCCGGGTAGTTTTTACCGGCTGCACTGCGTTTGTGGACTAGCATTTAGATTGGAGCTATAGGAAACCAGTAAGAAAGAACCATAAAACCTAGCTACAAAAATACAACAAATAAATAACTAAAACACCCCATTGAACAGGCGCTACCAGAACACATCACACTGCTGTCATTAATCATGTCACCAAAAAACATAAAAAGAAAAAAGTCAAACTAGCAAAGAGCTTTTGCATTTATAGTGTGATTGTGTAAGTCCAAAAAATATAACGTACTATACTGTTACTCACTGTCTTTGAAGTGGTCTCAGCACACTCTGGAATGCTAGGATTGGGTCAAATCTTTGTAGTTTATTCTTGTTTGCAGCAAAGGGCAATGTTTAAAAAACATTTTTTAAAGGTACTAAAACACACTCAGGGTGTTTCCCCAGAAAACTTGCTAAGGCTGGTGATCCACAAGTCATTACATCACTTGAGAGCTATCTATAATAAAGTCCAAAATAAAAAATAACCAAGACCACAGAGAGAACGGAGCATTTGCAAACTGATGTTGAGATGGAAACATAAAAACAAAAACTCTGCCACAGCCCACTACTAGCAAGAATTTAAAGCAAAATAAATCTAACATGTTAACAAACCGGTGACATTTATTCAATAAACGACTTCATGAAATTAAACCAAAATGTTCTTAATAAATATAGATTTGTTGTCCCACATAATTTCTGAGAGTCATAAATGCATCAGTTTCCCTACATAAACGGTGAAAATGCATTCTTTTCTTTGGATTGCTTAAAAGTATAGTTTCCTCAATTGATTTGGGGGGACAATCTTTGGTCAGGACCCACCAAAAGTATCAGAGACATTCTGAGGGAGGTGCTGAGAAGTAGTAGCAGGGATTACTTATAAGAGCTATTTGGTTCCCATGTGATGAAAGCTGGGTTTACATCTTTACCACAAAGTTGATCTTGTTTTTGTTGTGAGTTAGACTTCACCACGGCTGTTCCTTGTTCTAAGTCCTGTTTGTGGTGTTCTTGGACAGAATCTCAAAGTGTAGTTGTGGAAACGAGGGTGTCTGGTTTATTAACGTCAGGGCCTCGCCTGTGGTTCTGTTGGCATCTTCAGACCGTGACCTTCAATGTGCACTGGGACAGTTCACAGCCAAGTGTGAAATGGCTGGGATGAGAGTCATCTCTTTTAAGTCTGGTGTAATAGTTCTTTCTTAGAAAGAGGTGGACTGCTCCCTCTGGAGACAGACATGTTTGTACTAACCCTCACCTGTGGGTATAAGAAATGGATCAGGACTGAAAAAACAAAAGCTTGGATCCAAGGGGCTGAAATGGGCTTCCTCCATGGTGGCTGGTGCACCATCATTTGTGGGGAGATCAGAGTACAGCTGCTGCTCCACCATTTCAAAAGTATTCAGTTTAGGTGGTTTTGCCACCTGACCAGCTTCCTGAATGCCTCCCTCTGGAGGTTTTGGCACAACTCACTAAGAGGAGACCCCTCTGGGCAAACCCAGAACACTAAAGAGATTATTTGGGGTGGCTGTGGCTGAATGGTTAGGGGAGTCATCCTCCAGTGAGAGAGTTGGAGGTTCAGTTCCCTGCTATTCAGTCACATGGCAAAGTGTCCTTGGGCAAGACACTGAACCTCCACTGCTTCTGATGTGTGTCCCATCAGTATATGAGTGTGATCTCAGCACTGACTAGTCTTCATAGCATGGTCTGTATACATTAGCTATGTAGAGAGACGTAGTAGAGCCCTGTGTGAATGGGTAAATGAGGTCACAGATTGTAGTGTAGTGTAATGTAGTTCTTTGAATATCCTGGTTGGATAGAAAAGTGCTATAAAAGAGAGTGTCACAAGGGAAGCCCTGTCTGGGGTTTTCTCCTTGGCTTGTTTCCCTTGTGAAATAACCACAGATAAACAGCAGAGAAAAAAACAAATGAATTTTGAAATCAAGTTTTATCTAAAGGTGATGAGCAATAAATATCCAACATATTATAGGTCAAGTTTTATATAACCTAAAGTTTATTCTGACAAAATTGATGAGCTAACAGCCAGTCTTAATGTAGATTATCACCTTAAAAAGCCTAATATCTGTAATTTAATGGGGATTTGTGTGAATATTATTCTATGAACTTTTACATTGCTATCTACAATTTCACATTTATTAAATATTTACATAGAGTTTTATGACTATTTGCAAGCACAAACACTAGCAACAGCTACGGTATTAGGAGAACTTCAAAATAATATAATGATAGCTCAGCTCTTCTTCCAAGGGGATCAATAACAAATTGAACTGTATGTAATGAAAAATCAATAATAAATAGATTTTATATTATAGTTTCTTTATCAGATCTTAACTACTGAGAGCAGAATCAGTTCATTACAAAGAACGAATGATACATGGATTCAACAAAACAAGTTTGACATTTTACATGATTGAACAAGGATAATGCTCTGAAAGCATTATTTTATAGTTGACCATTTATAAATAATCTACACCTGAAACACAGATGATTCAGATATAAAGGTACAAATACAGGGATGTACCAAAGGTGTACTTAACAATAAGAAATGCTAAAAAAAACAGTAGAAGCATTTGTGTTAAACAAGACTTCTGCCACCCTGCTTGCCTAGATTTAAGAATTAAAATTCTACACTGATCAGTATTTTTTTTTTCCAATTCCAGGTGTAAAAGCACTTTTATTCGTTGTCTGAAGCCAAACTATGCCAAGGTAACAACAGCTGTTCGAAACTGACAATTTCCCTTTAGTTGACCAATAATATTCAACATCTGTAGCCTGTTTGGGAGGCAGATCATGTGTAACAGCTTCGGACTGCTTATGCATGTGCAGTTCAGGGGTATGTTTAGAATAGCACAGCTCATTACTGACTGAATAGTTATATGTAGCATTAAAAAGTTTCTTACTGCCATTTCATGTATAGTGTTTAGTTAAGTGTAATGTGGCAAAACCTGCACTGGATTTGTGCAGTGTAAGCTAATGTGTTCTGGTAGAAAATTTTCCTTTCTTTAGTGAGAAAACCTTTTGTTTTTGAAGACTCAGAAAAGTTTTGTTTTTAGAGTGGAAGAGGACCCATTTTGCTTTTGGTGCAGTTGCAGAAAAGGTTTGCTTGTTGGTGTGAAAGCAGAAGCATTTTATTTCTGCTGAGGCTGCAGAAACATTTCGATTTCAAAGCCAACAAGGAAACATTTTGTTGTTGGTGTGGATGTGGAAACATTTTAATTGTGATGCAAATGCAGAAATGTTTTGCATGTAGTGTGAACATGAAAACATTTTTGTGTTATGAGTGGGTGCAAAAACAATAATGTTGAAAGTTTTGTCATTGGTGCAGAAATGAAAACACTTCTTGATCATTATTATTAAACTAACTAGCACGTTTTAGGTTTTGTGGAAACAGGAGCATACAATAACTGATGTCTTGAAGTTATATGTACCTTTATATTGAGCTATGAAGGAAAACAGGAATATATTTATATATTTGAAACAACAGCCATCTTGAGAATGCCAAAACAGTGACAGCTTTCAGAGACACTGAAACTAAACGAACTGCAGTGGCACTGAAAACTTATTTCATTGACAAAAAAGCAATGTCAATGTCACTGCTTCTTGTTTTAATGACAATGTTTTATTTTTCAGTCTTTAATTTTTCAATGACAAATCTCTTTTTGGATGTCAACTTAAGCTGCAATTGTTTTGGCTCCGTATGTTTGCTGCTAATTCCCAGCAAACATTATTGTCTCATGTTGTCATTCCAACAGTAAATTAAAAACATGCACTTTTACTTAAAACAAAATTTGACTTATTTTGTGACACGGCCATTCTCAATGTGTTTATTCTTGCCTAAATAGTGTTGTTTGTTTGCTGTGATACTTGTGGTTTTACAGTGTTATGGTGTTTTGTGTACAAGTTGTTGATCATGAAGAGTTTGTTCTATTTTTTAAACACAAATAATGAACATTAAAGATCAAACAAAATCACAGGTTCCTCACCTGTCTGGTTTTGTTTTGATTATTGTCAAATTGTTGATTTTTATTGTTGATTATTGTAGCATGTCTCTTGATGGGCTCCACAGAGCTGGGAGTCACAAACTTATCATCTGTGTGTTTACAAACCAGACAACATTTCAACAACAGACAACAGAAACCATTGTATACTCTATACTCAATAACAATGAGTAGCTTTTATTTTTTACTGTAATTTTAAGTGTCAAAAAAAAACATCACAATTTTGACTTTATAATAGATTTATGTTTCCACTGTGTATTTATTTCAAATTTGGTCTTTACCTGTAGAAAACAACCACAGGTGATCTGCCTGCAGCTCACATGGTTCAGAGTAGGCTTCATCAGTCAAGCTTTATAAAGTGGTTCAGTTAAAACCCTGCTAACTAACAACCTGTTAACTTATTTCTTATTTTCAGTCCAACGCTATCAGACAAAAACTAAGACTTGTTCAAAAAATCGTTTACAAACCACAACAGAATGAGAGTTTTACTGTTTTTTGTTTTCATATAATTGCATGAAAGTCTAAGTTTTCCCTTTCAGGACTTACTTCTGTACCTCATCTGTTTTTTTCCAGCTTCCTGGGGTCTTTGATGTGGACTTTGTGTCAAGTCAGCTCAGGCATGCAGGAATACTGGAGACCATCCACATCCGGAAAGAGGGTTTCCCTGTACGGCTTCAGTATTCATATTTTATTCAGAGGTACCAAAACATACAGTTTGCCTCATCATCACAGATACCTTTCATTCCTGTAAACACATTGCTTTCTTTGCAGGTTTTACTGTTAATGCACACAAAAATCTGTTTGGAAAAACTAAAGTTTTTTAAAAACTTTTTAGGTACCAGAGGTGTCAAAAGTATTCACATTTATTACTCAAGTAGAAGTATAGATACTAGTGTTTAAAAATACTTCTGTAGAATTTGAAGTATCAACTCAAGCATTTCACTAAAGTAAAAGTGTAACAGTACTGGCTTTAAAACTACATAAAGTAAAAGTAATGTAAGTAAGAAATGTAATTAAGGACAAAATGTTAATGTTGAAAAATGGGGATGCACTTTCCTGTTTCAGTCACATTTATATCTCTGTCACATCATCTTTTGTAATATGTGTGCTGGAGCGAGATGTAATTTCTGTCATGCAGGTGTGATGGATCGTACAAACCAGTAGAGTTGGTTTATATTTATACTTCTCATCCAACCAGTTATACGTGAGGTACTATATATCTGGATAAATTTGGGTTTTTTGTGTAACGATGACAAGCTGAAATGAAAACAAGCCAAAGTGAAATAGAAAGGAATTACTTTTTTGCATTTTAAAAATGTAAGGAGTAGAAGTAAAACATTGTGTGAAAAATAATTACTCCAGTAAAGTATAAATAACCAAAGGTTCTATTTAAGTAAGGTAACACTTGACACCTCTGTTATGTACACTTGTTCAGTTGCTTGGTAACTCAAATAGCTAAAAGCTAGCAGAAATGCAACGCCTCTAGGCAGGTAGACATGGTGAAGATGATTTGCTGAAGTTTAAACTGGGCATCAGAACAGGGAACAAACATGTAATTGGACAATGGACAGACAGAAATACAACAGTAGTTCAAAATAGCAGTCATTACAACTAAGATATTCATAGTACCATCTCTAAATCGACAACACATACCATTTTGAATCAAATAGACTACAGCAACAGAAGACAACACTGGGTGTCACTCTTATCAGCTAAGAACAGGAAACTGAGGCAACAGTTCACACAGACCCACCAAAAATAGGCCATAAGAGATTGGAAAAACATCACCTGTTCTGGGCCATCTCCACAATCCAGCGCCTTTGGAATGAGGAACAGGAGATTAACATCATGGACGTGGAGCTGACAAATCTGTAGCAACTGTGTGATGATAACATGTTAATGAGAGTTAAAATCTCTGAGCAGTGGTGGAAATTAACAAATTAAGTTTACTCGCATTGTTTAATCATTTACTGAGAAAAAAATGAAAGCACACTGGAAGTTCCTGTGGTGACTGGGTCTGTCAGAATCTGAGGTTTTGTCGCCTGTGATTTTGTTTCTCTTGTCTCCTGGCCTCCTGTGTCTTCTCTCTCTCTCTCTCTCTCTGCCTCGCTGATCGTTAGTCACACTTGTCCATAGTTCCCCAGGTGTCTGTCATTATCCTCCTTTCTCTGTGTGTATAAGACTGGTTCCTTCTCACTTCTCCCTCGTCGGTTCGTTGCCTTTGTTTGGTGTCTCCTACTTCTTTGATGGTCATGCTCATCTTCCCTGTTCGTGTCTCTAGTTCCTGCTCGTCTTCACCTTGCTTGTCACCCTGTTGTTCTCCCTCTGTATGTTTTGAGTTTACTATTAGTTTTTGTTTGCCGCCACGTTCGGCTATTTTCTTTGTTTAAATAAACATGATTTATTTTATACCTTTGAGTCCCTCTTGTCCGTCTGCACCCAAGTCCTCACCAGCCTGACCTGATAGGGTTTCTTTCTTACCAATCAGCCAATGTTTGATCTAATGGCAAATAATGTTTTGGGTTATTTTTCTGAGTTCATCATGTAAGTCTGCATTCTTGGGTCCTACCTTCCTGAAAACCTTGACAGAATGATCAAGTCAACACAGCACCCAGATGACCAGGTGTGCTTGGTCCTTCTGACTGCAGCATGTTCTCCTCCCATAGAACTGATGGACTCCCTAATTCTCTCTATAGCCAGCCACTCTTCTGAGACTTAATGTTATCATGAGTCCTGTAGTCCTTGTAAACCCAGCAGTCCTTGTGAGTATGGAGCCAAGCTGACCTCCGGAGTTGAGCCACCTTTAGAGCTGAGACACTTTCTAAGCTAAATTACTCCACGCACTCCAGACAACATTGTTGAAAACAGACTAACTCTGTGGCTACCGAGTGCCTCCGGTCTCCTGTCACCATTTGTCTCCCACCATCACCAGTCACTATCAAATTTAGGTCTCAAGTCACCTATCTCAGAGGGTCTTCACTTACCACTCACCAAGGGTCTCCGACCACAAGTCTCCGTGGGTCTCTAGTCATCAAACTTTGAGCTCTCTCAGTCCTCAGTGCCAGTCTGAGTTTGTATTGTCTCAGACCCTTTTTTCTTTTGTGTAGATTCATTTTGTCATGAATTGACATTATTCAAATCAAATATTTTTAGCCATTTACCAACAAAAAAACAATAACAAACAAAAGCCAGGACTTGGAACAGGTCTTGCCTGGTCTGTGTGTGGTTTAATCAGCTGTCTTCAATCTCTCCTGTTGCAGATATGGGTTTTTGCTGAATCAGCAGTTGAGCAACTTGTCCCACACAGAGCTGACTGTGGCTCTACTGGACTTGGTTGATGCAGAGGAGGGAGATTATCAGCTCGGACTCACCAAGGTGACGCGCGTGTTCCTGTTTTATTGCCAGAAGTGACTCAGGTCTTAGTAGAAACCCATCTTTGTCCCAGGTGTTTCTCAAGGAGCTACTATATCAGCAGCTGGAGGAGAAATGGAACAGCACACAGACCTGGGCTGCCATCACTATCCAGAGGAACATCAGGGGGTTTCTTTGCAGGAAAAACTTTAAATTCTTCAAAAATAAAGCCATTGTTATTCAGAGTCACATCCGAGGACACCAGGCCAGGTGTGTAAATTGATTATTCTCAGGTCGTTGTTTAGCAGATATGTACAACCAATGTCCTGAAAACCTGATAACTTGAAAACCTGTATAAAAGCTGCAAAGGAAAAATCACTTCTACACTTGACAGGCAGTCTGACAGCTTGGGTGGTGCTCATGGCAGGCCTGTTTCAGGAGCTTGTTGCATGCATTGCTTATTTATATTTGTTTGTTACGATAAATGCCATCTGCCAAATTTCAGGGCTCTGTACAACAGCATTTACAAACATTATAAAAGCCAATTAGTAAAAGTTATAAATCTAGGGAAGCCAACAGGCTGCATCAAATCTTCATTTTTTGTCTTCTATCCTGAGCAGCACAGTGAGAAAATGTGGTCAGTTTGTCCTCCATCTAGGGGCAGACCAGTACAATTATCCAGGCCAGGAATCTGATATCATCCCAGGCCACCGCTACCTGATTGACGCAAACCAAGACTCAGATAAACTGCATGCCATTGCCACATCATCAGCTGAATACGTACCTACAAAATAAATATTTCTGCGGTGGTGCAATGATCTGTTCTTAAATCCAATATTTAAAATACAATATTGCACCTGCAATATGCAATGTATTGCATCAGCCCTTACAAACTCACTAGGAATATGACAATCAACCATTGTTTCATACAAAAGAGAAGTACAGAAGTGGCCCACTGCAGATGTGTCAGTTTATTCTCTATAACATTAAACCAGGGAATCAGAAGCCATGTAACATGAGAGGCGGCTCACACTGTCTGAGGGTTCTGCTTCAGGAAAATCTTGAATGAAGTAGATATATTTCCTCTATTCTGGTGTCTTTCAAACAGGTTGTTAAACTTACTTTTACTTACATAAATAAACACTTGATTTGATAACTTTTCAAGAAACCAATTGTTCGTTCAGCTAGTTGCACCATCCTGTTTTTAAACTTATTGCCATGGTTAAGATAATGAAAATAATGGAACAATCTATCACAAACAATGACTTTAGAGGAGCATTTTTACTTTTATTTTGTTTATTTTTGATCCAGGAATACTTGTAACACAACATGTCCTTGTGCCAAACAATGGTGATACTGAACTACATGTTTAAAACTTAAAACTTTACCTAATGAGCAGGTATAGTTTTGTTAACTACCAACAGTAAATTTAGGGAGGCATTTTACTTTTTTCTGATTTTGTGATAGACCTACTCATAGAAAACCTAACATGACATCATGCAGCCTTCATAACATAAAATGACACTGTGCCACATAATGTAGACACAAAAAAATAAGTTTTGTCAACTTGCATGAAATTATTAGGAAAAATTGATATATGGATGTGTGGAACTGGTTAGGAAGCTAATGATGAATTGACAGATTTATTTATTGAATTTTATTTAAACAGGCAAATACAAATTATGAAAACCAATTTCTGAATAAAATGAAAGTTAAAATTCAACAAACCTATCATGTTTATATTGGACAAAACAAAATAGCATTCAGTTTAGGAATGCTGTAGATTATGACTTTAAATCAGTAGTTTATTTCATGAAGTTCACACAACTGACTTGAATGCACTCAAAATAACCATTGATCTGAGAATACATTTTAAATTTCACTCACAACTGGCCAACACCTTCATCACTCACCTCAGTGTCCCTACATGCTGACCTGCCTCTGACTCTCAGTTATTTAGTTCCTACATCGAGACATGGTTAACCTAACCCTAACCCTGTCCATTCAATTTAAATGTGTTTAGGAGCAGAAGTTGGGTAATGAGCTTGAAGAAAAAGCAGCAGCGTGTTTGTTTAAAGGTGTTAGAGAAGAACAGGAATAATAAATCCATGTTTGTAACTGAGTGTTGCTGCCCTCTTCCTTCTTTCAGAAAGTACTTCAAGCGTTTGAAGCAGTCCTTCTCACAGTTTTGGGCAGTGATGCTGATAACAAGGAACACAATCAAGAGGCGTCACTGGAGGAAGGTAAAGATGGGTGGAGGAGTTTCACATCATGTCAAGGTGTCAGGCTGCTGTCATAGTAACCTGATGTGTTCTGACTTTATTGGACCATAAACACCGGCTCTAATAGTCTCCACAGGCATATTACAACCACAGAAAGAATCTTTAATTTTTAACAACATGGCTGCTGTCAAAGTGTCCATTTTTGTCTCTTTTCAACTTTTTAAACTTCGGCTTCTATCAGATTTATGTTGCAGTTCCTCTGGCTTCTCTTCAGTTTAACTTTGTACATTTTTTGTTAACAATTCAGAACATATTTTATAGACATCCCAACCTAATTATACCATCAACTTGTGAATAAGCCAGAGTGAGCTTTCCACCTGTTGTAGTTTCAGGGGAACATTTGGACAGCTTTGTCTTTTTTGCTGTTTTATAATGTTTCTGTAAATAATCAGAATAAAGTCCAAACAATATAGTTTTCTCACCTGGGCGTGTTTGTTCTCTTACATATTTAACCTTTGACAACTTCCTTCATAAAATCTCATTACTTTTCTTTAACTAGCCCTCTTATCTGGCATTAGTCGTGTCACACACTCCCACACATGCAGTGTACCGCTCAGCTAGTCTGATCTTGGACTTTAAACTCTGAGTGAAATTTGAAGCAGCGCTGCATCTCTGCTTCCGCCTTCTTTCTGAAACCTGTTCCTGAGACTTCCAGCCTTAAAGGTAGGCTGCCTTTCTCTGTCATTTTGTTCACGTTTAGCATCACATTACTGCTAAATATTGTTTAGAATTGAAGTTTCTTTAACTGTGTGCAGTTTGTGTAGCAGAAATATGGGAGAGGCACCTATCTGCATCAGAGAACATAGGATTTAGTTTTATT
>JAVKLF010000063.1:25184672-25203555 GCA_034783495.1 Millerichthys robustus | reverse complement strand
TGCCTCCGGCTGGGATTCGATCCGGCGACCTTCTTGCTGGGAGGCATCAGCTCTACCAACTGAGCCACCGTGCCGCCAACTGTTTTTTTCATTTTTCAAAATATAAAACAAATCTCTTTTTGCTTACACTTTCCCCCCAATAGTTTGCATCAACAGCAAACACCCCCCCACCTCTGCACCTACCCTAGACCAAACCAATGAAAGACAAACAGGACTGATTTGTTTATCTGATGCTTTCTACTTATCATATGCATTCAGGTTGTAACATTGATCATGTTTGTAAGAATAAAAAGTCTGAACAATTAAAAAAATTAAGTGCTCTTAGCCACGAGCCTAATCATGATACACAATAGCATAAAAGTATAACAAATGAGTGTAAATATCAGTATTATGGAGATATGTTCAATACTTTCTCTCAGCCAAAATCAGCTACATTTTGTTGTTAATAATTTCAGGTGCAGCCATATATGTTAGTGTATTTTGACAGGTGTCTTCTATGCAACACTTGTTTGTAAATACTTGGTGCATGGACGGCATAGTGGCTCAGTTGGTACAGTTGTTGCCTCCCAGCACAAAGGTTGTGGGATTGAATCCCAGCAGGGGACCTTTCTGGGTAGAGTTTGCATGTTCTCTCAGTGTGTGGGTTTTCTCTGGGTACTCCAGTTTCCTGCCAGAGACCAAAATGTGACTCTTAGGCTAATTGGTAACTCTACATTGTCCCTAGGTGTGAGTGAATGGTTTAATTTTCAGTACATGTTATCAATCAGCAATAAGTCAAAGATATGCAGTTTAATCTAGTTAAACATGAGTTGTCTTTAAAATTTAATTACAGCTCCGAACAGGGCTGCATGGTGGCCTCCTCTCATCGAGGAGGTTGCCGGATTGAATCCTGGCCGGGGACCTTCCTGTGTGGTGTTCTCTCCATGCACACGTGGGTTTTTCTCTGGTTGCTCCAGTTTCTTCCCACATACATGTTAGGCTAACTGGTAACTCTAAATTGTGTTTGGATGAGAGTGTGAATGGTTGTTTGTTTCTATGCATCCCTGTGACGGACTGGAGACCTGTCCTGGGTGTAACCCGCCCCTCGCACTGTGACTGCTGGATATGGGCATCAGTGCATATAATGCAACATCTATCCAAATACTCCTGGATAGGTGTTGAAACCTTTTCAAAAAATGAAATTATCTAAAGTCTGGTTGCCTCTGATTTAAGCCTGTTTGCCATTCACTCAGACTGTTTAGTAGCTCACTTAACTGATCAGAACTAATCAAAATGTTTCCGATGTTTACAGCAGGTAAGATAAGACATTTCCACAGAACCCTACTTCAAAATATCTGCACTGTCCCTTTTAAAGTGTGCATCACCTGGATGGAAAGTTGTGATAATGATGTTTATCAAGCTTCTTTCAAATCTAATAATTTATTCACAGAACTTGTGACTGATAGTCTCATCAATATACGTCGGAGGAATGTTTTTAAATAAGAGATTTGTTATTTTGAGGTCAGATGACACTATTTGTGGAAACTAACACCTACATGTGATGAAGTTCAATCAGTTTGAAGTTATTTTTATGCAGCTTGTTTACACGAAAAAGAACTTACAGTGGTCCGGTCCCTGAGCCTGGATCTAACCACACAGGAACAGATGATAAATGACGTTGGCACTTTGAAAAAAAAAATTGCTTCCTGTCTGTCAGATGGAATGGTGCGTCCTCTTCATGCCGGGGAGTACGTCTTTGATTTCCTGCTTGATGATGGCTCCATCTTTTTGTCTCTGAGGAGAATCATGTGGGGAAACCCTTTGTCCTTTAGAAATGACCTCTACGTGGACTTTCACTATCAGCAGGTGACAGAAGGCTTCAAAGCATGTTTTTATTCAGACATTTCTAAGTTTCCTTCTACTATAGGATTTGTGTGTGTGTGTGGTTTCTTTTTGTAGCTTCTGGAAGACTACCTGAGTGGAAAGTTGATACTTTCTTCTCACGCTGGAGGATCAGTTCAGCAGATTGCGGAGCTGGCTGCCCTGCAACATCTAGCTCTAGGTCTGAAGAGCCCACCCACACTGTGAGTACCTCAGACTCTCCGTCACATATATTACTCCTGAGCAGTTTGCCTTATGCACTCTGAATGAAATAACTGTTGTCTGTCATCCCACAATAGTTCAAGCTCTTCCTAAACCAGGGGTTCTCAAACTGTGGGTTGTGTCCTATAGAGGGTGCATGTGGTCATGACAGTGGGAGCACATGTCCACCCCTACTTCAATGTTGTTGTCAGTTTTGTCCCTAAAAATAATACCAAGTGGAACTGATGCTAACTAATGCTTAGACCTTTTTGCTGCTGTGGATGTAAGAATAGATCATGTCATGACTGATTGTAAAAGAACCTTATATATTGTGGATGAAACATTGGGATTATGTGCAAAAAAGTGGAAATTTCATTTCATCTTGTGATCAACGTGAACTTGGAGCTTTCGTGTAGATGGGAGGGTGCAATGCTAAACAGTCAATTAAGTGAAATCAGGAATGCTTATCTTTAAGCAAAATCTAAGGTTTTGGTGTTTTACTGAATGAAAAGCATTCCTTAAAGCAATGTTAGGTTGTTCGTTTTCTTTAAGTACATGTTAAAACTAAAAGCATTTACCTCTCAGTAGATACAGCTCCTGGTTTTTAGTTGTTTGTCATCTTCATCCTTGTCTTGTTCACTGTTCATGCAGAAAGTTTTTTATCTGAAATCTTTTCATATTACATACCTGCTATGCATCAATGTACATACTCTAACGCTGTTTGTTTTAAAGGTCAGAGCTAAAAGAGTACCTGCCCTCACAAGACAGACTCAGCAGTAAAGTTGACGAGATCCAATCCTTCTGTCATGGTCAGATAGCTTCCATGCAGTCTCTCAGTACACCAAAAGTAAAAATACGCTTCATTGGTGAGTAGACTCTCTTTTCTTTATCCAATTAGCTGATCCTCTGATAATAATGCTATGTGTCTGAATCCCAGACTTTCTGAGCAACCTGCCCCTGTTCGGCTCCCACACCTTCACAGCCCAGAAAGTGAGCCAACGAGGTTGTCCTTCCCCCTGTGTGGTCAGCATCAACAAGGAGGGGGTTCTTTTCCTTCATCCAAAAACACAGGTACCCTATTCTCATCGTCTTTATGGCTAAAAGTCCTTTAAGCATCGCAACGCTGTGTAAAACCAATGACAGTGCTTTGAAAGTTTTTTACTAAAATACTTAATTCTCATTACTTTGTACATTTTCTGAAAACCTTTTTTTGATCTTTCTTGTTAAACAACAATAAACATGATGCATAAAAGTCAACTCTCATTGTATTAAAAAACAGTGAGTATTAATGTGTTTTAAGATGAGACTCAAAAACACAGAGAGTTGAAGTCTGTCTAATATGAAAGGAGCAGCAGTTCCTAAGCTGGTTCCACAGTTTAGGAACTAAAGACCAGATCACCTCTATGGACCAGCCTGGACTTCAAAAATAAAATCAAATGATCATTAGATCTAAGGGATCTGGTAGACACATAAGGCTGCAGGGGTTCAGACAGGTCTACAGGAGTCTGACCATTCAGGACCTTGAAGGTCATCAAAAAAAAAACTTTAAATCAGTCCAAAAAAGAAACAGGAGACAATGACGAGAAGCAGCACAGAGGAGAGATGGTCAATCATCTGTTTTTGTTAAGATGAGCTGCAGGTTCTGGACTAACCTCAGTTGTGAGAGGCTGGTCTGACGAACACCAACATACAGAGAGTTACAATAACGATTCAGTTAAAATGTAATAAAAGAGTGGATGATTTGTTCAAAATACCTAAAAGATTAAAGAAAAATGGTTGTTTGTTCCAGCAATTTCTGGGTGCTTTAGTGGGTGGAGTCTCATGATGCAGGTGGTACTATTCCTGCATCTTGGAGGTGTAAATACTCATGGTGGTGTGAAGTTTAGCTCCCACCACCATCTAAGCAGCTTTCATCACTCTGTGCAGACTTTTTTTCTGCTGCCATGCCACACAGTGATGCAGGAGCACAGGATACGCTCCACCACGCATGCACCTCTGAAAGGAGGTCAAGACTGAGCTCCTCCACTATCTGAGGAGAAGTTCCAAGCTTTTAAAAGCAGTAAAGTGGTCCGTTGATACGTTTAAGTTACTCTTCCCCCTCATTCACTCCTTTGGGTTGTTAGGGTCTTTGTTTACAATGTTTTGGTCACAGGTACGAAGGTGTGAACATATCAGAGCATCAAACAGAGTGACTTTGGAGAACTAGAGCTTGTTTTAAATCCTTTTGACCATTTTTTGTCTCTTTGTGCTGCAGGACAGAGTGTTTCAGATTTCTCTGGGAGAAGTTCAGTCTATGCGCACCGTCCGTCCAAAGAAACAAGGCAAACTTCCAGGAGTTGACATCAACTATGGCAATCCGGTCAAACCCCAAAAAATCACGCTTCATCTGCAACAGGTAAAATTAACTCTTGACAGTTTTTTTGATAGCTACTTTTATTTTGGTATATGAAATTTTTTTATGGTTTGGCAGATTGGTATCTTACCAGTGAAATGATGTACAGTATACAACTTCAGCGTTGTGTTCTTTAATGTTGTTGACCACTTAGTATTTGGCTTTTCCACCAACATGTTGGACCTTAGGGTTAGCATTGATAATGAACATACAGTGTACGAGTTTTTGGAAAAGTGTCTCCATTCATATCTAATTCGCTGTGTTCATTTCTATGTCAGGCTAAGGAGTTGTGCCATATCCTTGCTCTGATAATGGATGGATAATTCAACCGTCAAATCACCAGTAAACACAAAGTAACAAGATTTCAGCAGACTTTTGGATTCATCTTTGTTGGCTGGTTATTTTCTGTGTTTCTCTGATGAAGATTTCATTGATGCAACTGACTGAATGAAGTGTAAAATTCATGCTAATAAACTCATATACTCAAATACGACACACTGATGATCTAACTAATAAAGCGTGTTGATCATGGTTTAGGTTTATGTCAGGAGTAAATGCTGGAGAAGAGGAATAATTCAACACAACCTTTAAACTTTTTTGTAAAATTTATTTGAATGAACCATTAGTTGAAAGTTAAAAATGTTACTTGAGGCCATACTAATAACATTTATTTAAAGTGAATATTTACAAAACAATAAAGAAATGCTGATTTATTAGTTTATTCTGTTGTTTTTCTGTGTCATTCTCTTCTAGTAGTTTGGATTCAACTTGCTCTAGTGTCGCCTTTAAGTCAAAACTTCAGTCTGTACAACAGCTTAAACATCACTTAGAGCTTGTTCATAACTTCCTGTCTTATAGGCTTTTTTTAGTGACATTTAATTTTACACACAAGAAAATCTGTCATTCCAACTAAAGAACAATACTTCTCTTTTAAAACCTGATTTTTATATTGGCTGTGAATCATACTTTGACTTCTTCTTTGTGCTGTTCCCTCTTCAGGGGCATCCACAGCGAGTTGTAATCCTTCATCTCACTCTGTCCTCTGTCCTCACTCCCTCTCCATGTCCTCTCTTAATTGCATTCATATACAGTACCTCCTCTTTGGGTTTTTCCTGGCAGCTGCACCTCTAAAATCCTTCTACCAATTTACCCACTGTCCCTCCTTTGGACATGTCCAAACCAGTATACCCACTGTCCCTCCTCTGGTCATGTCAAAACCGTCTCAATCTGGTCTCTATAACACATATAGTGGTTCAACCTGTGCTGTACCTATGGTGATCTAATTTCTAATCTTATCCATCTTTGTCTCTACCAATGAGAACCTCAACATCTTCCACACTGCCACTTCCAGTTCTGTATCCTGTATATTTTGTCCATGTTCCTGCTCCACAGTTTCTGTGACCTCTACCCTTCTTTTACTTTCATTCTCTTCATTCATTGGCCACTTTAAAGTACTCCTTTCATTTTTTTATCACTCTCTCCACATCTGTTTTAACCCACAGCTCATCCTTTCCAGTCGATCTCTCTGTCAGACAAGTCCTTTTCTCCCTTCTTAGTGTCCAGCCTCTTGTACTACTCATCGTACGCCTTCAGTTTTGCCTTTGCTACCTCCCTCTTTGTCCTTTGCTGCATGTCCCTAAATTCCTGTTGTCAGTATCTCAGTCTGTGGCTCTGGTACTCAACTGATTGGCTGGCAGTTTCACAAGGCACAGCTTCTCCTCATTCACCTGATGACTCCTGGGGTTTTTATAAGGTTCCTCCTCTTCACAGATCATTGCTGAAATATAGTAACCAAACTTTGGTAATGTTCATTGTGATCTCATTGCTTATACTTACCTTGTTCCATCTCTGTGTCTGAGAACCTACCCTCCTGTAAATATCTGCCTGATGCCCTGGAGTCCACCTACCTGTGCCGGCTTCACCTGTTGCTCTGCCTCCTGTGTAAATAGCCACTCACCTGCTCGCTTACACCCAGTTTTCTAAAGACAATTACCCTCCTACCTGTCCTTTTATTTATTGTTGCTTTTTTGACCACCAAGAATCTTTAACAGCTGATTTCTAAACTTCTCATCTTTTTTTGGCTGCTCAACTTCCAACATTTGATGGTCTTCTGAGTTTACTCTTTTCCTCTTCACCACAACAGACATCCTCAAAACCACCACCATCTTATGCTGTCTTACCATTCCCTCCTCTGCCACAACCTTACAGTCCCCAATTTCCTTTATGTGACCTCTACACAGAATGTAAACTACCTGTGTACTCCTGCCTCCCTTCTTATAGGTCGCCCTGCATACCTCCATTTTTTAATGGGGGGTTTCTACAGCCATTTCCATCCTCTAGGCAAAATCCACCACTGTCTGTTTCAAACTTGGTCTCTAACACATTTTAAACTGCCTTCCTTCTCTGCATCATGTCAGTCAGCTTTCTACCTTTGCTTGTCATTGTCCCTGTAGAGTTTCTACCCTCAGTCTTTAACTCTTGACTTGATTTTAGCTGAACACGTGTCTTGCACAGAAGACGACCAACTTAACATGATAGAAACCTAGCAGTTGGTAAAAATGTAAAACGAACCTGCCCAATTAGCTCTCTTGGCTCCCCCTAACAGTGAAACAAGTAAATACATTTTTACAATTGTAGTTAATATTTATTAGAGACCGTGATACCCAAGATTCAGAATACAATGTGCAAGTAAATCAAGTGACTAAAGTAGACTGGAAAAAAATAAATAAAATAGAATGAGGCAGCAGTTAGCTTTATTAATAAGTTTGTTTGACAGTTTTCATGATCTGAGTACTCAGTCAAATGTCTAAAAGATGGAAATATCTTTGGGTTTTTTTTTTTTTTCTTAACTCTGGTCTTAAAATTAGGGCAGATTTATTTTAAAGCCCTGCTTTGTTTGTTTGTGACCTTTGTGCTTTTCTTTGTAGCTCCTTGTTTTGTGTTCAGGCTTCTGTGAAGTTTGGCTTTTGTTTTTTTAATTTTTTTCCCAGTCAGTTGTGTTTGTTTGAACTTTGATGAGTTTGGAATGCCAGTAGGTGGGGACTGGAGACTCTCTCCTCCAGGGCAGGCCTTGAAGATATGAACATCTTTGACCCTTTGACCTCTAAGTTCAGGAGGGTTGTTGCAGGTGGCTCTAACTTTTAGGTTCACTTTCTCGATCCACCTAGATGAAGAGAAAGATAGCAATTAAACATACTGACAAAAAAACTTTAAGCACCCATAAATAATAATGGAAATGCATAATAAGCTGAACATGTTGAAACGTTGAGTGACTGTAAAACAACGATTACAATATTCGATCAGATGGATCACAGGTACTATGAGTGGGCAGTATGGGAACAATGCTGGTCCCATGTCTGAATACAAGCAACAATTTGGTGCAAAACAGAATGATACAGATATTTAGCCTCTCCTGCTAAAAGTAAAAAAAAGATCTACTGGACTTTTATTCTGCAGTTGCAGATGTTTCATTTTAGAGCTCTACCAACTGTTTAGTAATATTATACAATGTGTCACTGAGTTTTTGCTGCTGACCACGGTTCTGGGCTGTGTTCCTCCTTTGTGCAGTTTGGGAAGTTTATTTAAAGACTAGAATATCTTCCCCTAAATATAACCTGTGGTAAAACGGTCGATTGATTACTTTGTCTTTTACCAATTTTTGCAGATAGTCTGCAATATTTTTAGGTGCTGGTTGGATCCCTTTTCAAGGTTTCATATGGGTTGCTGTTGCTCAGTAATGTGGATATTTGCTCCTGGAATTCAGAAGTATCAGCTGGCAAAATGGGAATGTTTTGGTCCTGGCTGTGAGATGTTCTAGATTTTTATTTATGTGGTGTAAGATTTGAAAGGGGCATTGCGGCACTGGAAAGACTTGTGACTTTCATTTTGAACGTTTGGACCCTGTTCTGACAGGGTGTTGTTCCTAATTGTGGATTAAGTGGCAGATGCTTTTTTTTTTGGAGAAATGACAAGTTTCGGTCTTTTTGTCAGAACATTGTCTTTTGGCTGTGTCAGGGTCCTGTCCAACAAATATTAAACTCACTAAGGTTTAACTTTAGTCTAGGATTGATCTGAGTTTTCTTCGACAGTGGTTTTCTCTTCACCTCTCTCCTATGAAGTTTAGACTCTGCAAAAACAGCCTATACAACCTAAAATAATTTGTTGCAAATAGTTATATATGTGTATACATTTGTTAAATTGTTGTTGTATATATTAATAATATTCTACAAAACATTTTTTAATTAGAGAAGCATGTTGTGTTTTAGTTGTCTTACATGCGAAGTGGCAGTAGGGGGCAGTCACACATCAGAGGATTGTCAGCAAGGTTGATTACTTCCAGGGAAGTGAGTGGGTGGAGGTCAGGCACTTCCTCCAGCTGGTTGCCCTCCAGGAAGAGACTCCTCAAGCCTGGACCCACTCCAGTCAGAGAGTTCTCAGACATCTGCATTGTGAGAGATCACATCAAAAACATGATTTTATAAGAAATATTTAGGCTAAAAACTTCCTCCATGTTCCCACTCACTTTTTCCAGTCCCATGTTGTTCAGATACAGCTCTTTAAGAGATCTTTCCAGAGGTTTAAAAGCGTTTGGACCCACCCAGCGAATTGAATTACCAGACAACCTGAGGTCCTTGATATTCCCTGCCATGCTCAGAGCTTCAGTGGGCACCTCCTTCAGCTTGTTTCCTCCCAGATGGAGTGTATCAAGATCACGAGCCTGATCCAAAGACCGAGGGGACACATGCTCAATGGCATTCCTGGTGAGGTAAAGAGCCCTGAGACCTTCTGACCCTGTCAGGATACCTGGCTCCAGCTTGGTGATGGCATTGTTCTCCAAGTGAAGTGCCAACAGACTGGGCACTAGTTTGAAGGATCCTTTGGGAAAATTGACAAAATGGTTCTTCTCCAGGTGGAGATAAGTCAGCTGAGGTAGACCTGTGGGTAGATTCAGATGACAAACATAAATGTAAAAGAAGATCAAACATGAGAGATATATGAACCCCCTTTTCGTCAAACTCAAAGTGACAGGTAAATGGCCCGGAAGTCCCGCCCCCTTCCGTCAAGTGAGTTTACAACTGGAACTCCCCCCTCCCCCACTTCCGGACCGGACATCCGCTCAGATGAAAGGAGACAGGGTTATAAAACAATAAAAGATGGGCTCTTTTTAAGACCCCCACTTTTTGGGAGGAAGTTAAGATGACCATATTTGGTTATCGAAACTTGAGATGAAAGGAGACAGGTGTTATTAAAGAGTTCTGTTCAGCAATTTCTGCGTGGGTCAGAAAAAATTCCATTTTAGAGCGTTTGGTTAACGGCGGCGAGGTTTCATCTCCCCGGCTTGAGCCTCTGTAATAGTTGGAACCACGAGTCTCAGCACAGCCCAGTCGTTGTACGTGAGAAAGCCGATCATGGTGAAAGGTGACAGAATTTCGATCAGATCCAGTTGGTAAAGGCACACGTCGCCTCTCTCGTCTTTAAAAGTATAATCCCATGACCCGTACAAGCCCTGACGTTCCAAAGACCACTCCTGGGTCAACAACCCGAACGGAGGGACTTGTGTTCTACACAGGTAGAACGTGTTTTTCCACGGAGCGTTGGCCTGCTGGTCAGAGTGATGGTAGATGGAAATTGGGGTTTGACAAACCAGAGCGTCGATCTTTGCAACTTGATCCTGAGTCGTCGATGTTGACGCATTTTCAGTCGACGCTGAAGGTTCCTCTTGTTTCACATTTAACGTGGATAAAAATGAAGCGTCGGTTACGGGGGCTATCGGCCGTTCTTCAGCCCGTTTCTCGCTCTTTCTAACATGACGCTTAACTCTCACCATTTTCTAAACCGTGGTAGAAAATCAGATGACCGGTCAATGTAGGTAGAAACATTTAAAGGAGTACCCCTTATTTCTGATTGGATAGTGAGCTGGGGTGGGGGGGATCCACTTTTAATTATGAGTAACACGTTCCTTCATTCATCCACCACCCTGAACGGAAGTGCTGTGACTCTGGGCTGTGTCTGTGTGCGCGTGATGGAAAGTGTGTTTGTGTGTGTGTGTGTGTGCGTGCGTGCGTGCGTGCGTGTGTGTGTGCGTGTGTGCGTGAGGGGAAAGTGGGGCTGATTACTATCTACCTCCCTGAACGGAAAGGTTTTATTGTTTTATAACACGTCTCCTTTCATTTGACATCTGAACGGATGTCCGGTGCGGAAGTTATCAAGACCCCATCTTTTATTGTTTTATAACACCCGAGCCAGAGTTATCATGCATGGTTAGGGAGAAAGTTCTTGTGACCATTTGCTCGAGTGGAAGTCGGAAGGGGGTTGTGGGGGCGTTAAAAGACCCCATCTTTTATTGTTTTATAACACCTGAGCCGCAGTTATCAGTTCTCGTGACCAAGTCTGGACATTCCTCCAAAAAGTGGGGGCTTTAAAAGACCCCATCTTTTATTGTTTTATAACACACATCTCCTTTCATCTGACATCTGAACGGATGTCCGGTGCGGAAGTGGGGGAGGGTTGATTCTGTCTACCCTGAACAGAACTCTTTTAATAACACCTGTCTCCTTTCATCTCAAGTTTCGATAACCAAATATGGTCATCTTAACTTCCTCCCAAAAAGTGGGGGTCTTAAAAAGAGCCCATCTTTTATTGTTTTATAACCCTGTCTCCTTTCATCTGAGCGGATGTCTGGTCCGGAAGTGGGGGAGGGGGAGTTCCGGTTGTAAACTCACTTGACGGAAGGGGGCGGGACTTCCGGGCCATAAACCTGTCACTTTGAGTTTGACGAAAAGGGGGTTCATATTTCTCTAACATGACTTATACAGATTTTTTTTTTTTCATAAAATACCTTTAAAGGCATTGGGGTCAAGGGAAGTGAGATCATTTTCAGACAAGTACAGGTAAATAAGTCCCTTCATCCCACCAAAAGCACCGCCTTCAACCTCCACAATCTTGCAGCGCTGCAGGTGTAAGGAAACCACCTGAGCTAGGCTAGGAAAGCTGTTTCTAGAGATGTAATGAAAGTAGTTTCCACGCAGGTCGAGGAGTCGTGTATCAGGAGAGAAACCTCGAGGGACCTTGGTAAGTCCGCGGTTCTCACATGAAGTATGATGAGTCTCTGCCTGTAAACAAATGAGACCAGGATTCACAGAGACACAACCAGTACATTAAACTGTTCTATAGTTACCACTGAAATAAAACAATGTTATTTGTTTTAATTGTTGTGTTGTAAAACACTGAATTATAGTACTTTATTAACAATCTGGATCACACACTTTGGAGATATATTTTGAAGGTAAAGAAGGTCGTTTCTATGAGTTAAGAAGAGATTGTCAACAAATCACAGCTGATTTACTGAGATAAAATTTTAGTTAAATTCATATAGAACTTTTTGGTTTGGAAGTTGAAGGCTCTACGACATCAGCCTCTAACCTCTGTTGCTTATTACAGCTGCACCCTCAGCCGACCAGAAAGGGACTACTGATGAGAGTTACTGGCTGTGGTTCAGGGGGTTTGACACTTCCGCCACTACCTCTATGGGAGGATGTTCTTCCTCCACACAGATCATGCATCCCTGACCTGGCTGCTAAACTTCAAAGAACCAGGGGGGCAGCTAGCGCAATGGTTAGAGGCACTGCAAGACTACAACTTCCGGTCATCCATCCATCCATTATCTTAACCCACTTCTTCCTTTCAGTGTCACGGGGGTCACTGGTGCCTATATCCAGCAGTCACAGTGCGAGGGGCGGGGTACACCCTGGACAGGTTGCAAGTCCATCACAAAGGACCTCCATGGTAATTCTGATGCCTTGTCCCGACGACCATGTACAATAAAAACTGACTGTCAGCAGTGTCATTGGGTGGGGAACCACAGCCCTGTGGATACCCAGGCAGTGGCCATATGAGTTGTCAGCAACAACCCACAGCATCCTAAGTGCTCCCATGTGGTGGAAGAAACTACAGACAGCATGGAAGCTATGAAACCTGAACAGTTATGAGAATAGCAGAGTGAGGACCCTGTCCTTGCTCATCTCAAGCTGTGGGTAGAGGCTGACCAGTGGCCCACCTGGGAGACGGTTGCAGCACTGGATCCAGAGACTGTACTCCCAGTGCTCTAACATTCATTAGCACAGTGGGGTCCTTTCTCGGCTGTGGCAGGCTCCGACAACACAGCGCAATAGCCTCCTGCTGCTGGTGCCCAAACAGCTGCGGACAAAGGTACTACAGATGGTCTATAATGTGTGTATAGCCATTTTATGGTTGCTAAGATGCTGCAGTGTCTAGATTCTATTGGTTCAGCTGCTGCCAGGATGTAGAGCTCTATGTCCATTTTTGTGATGCCTGTACAGCAAAAAAGGGGTCAACCCAGCACACACATGCACTCCTGCAATAATATCAGTCAGGTACCCCCATGAAATGAGTGGGTGTTGCTGTCTTAGGGCCATTTCCTGTGACAGAAAGGGGGAACCTCTACATCCTGGTTGCCATGGACTATTTCACCAAGTGGCTGGAGGCATATGCCATACCCTAGCAGAGTGCTGCCACCATGGCTAAAAGACTAGTGAGCAAGATGTTCTGCCGGTTTGGTGCTCCCGAAGAGCTGCACAATGACCAAGGTCAGAATTTTGAGGTGGAGATGTTCAGCAAGGTCTGTCGGCAACTTGGCATCAAGAAGATGTGAACCACACTGCTTCATCCTGAGAGCAATGGGCTGTTTGGAAACTTGAACCAAACTCTGTCAATTCAGCTTGCCATTCTGGTAAACCAAAGACAACAAGATTGGGACCTGCACCTACCTGTCTTCCTGTGGGCTTACTGGACAGCAGTCCAGGAGCCCACTTGCTGCACCCTTGCCTTGCTGATGTTTGGCCATGCACCGCACACACCAGTGTACTTGGTGTTTGGACCACCCTCAGAAGTGGAGAGGGTAGTCGGGCCAGGCTTGAGTTCCTTCTGTGATCTAAGAGCGTCTCTGGGTCACTTGTGAACTGGCTCGGGAGGGTCTAGTGGTAGCCAGTATCAAGCGAAAATGAGCCTATGACTCCCGCTGCCAAGGACAGGATTTTGTGTCTGGGGACATAGTTTATGTGTTCTGCCCTGAAAGAAAAAAAGGACTGTCCCCAAAGCTCACCAACAGGTGATGCAGTGACTCTCTGATATGGTGTACTGAGTGGAACTACACAGGAGGGGTCGAATGGTGGTTCTCCACTGTGACAGCCTTACCTCATACCAACCAGGCAGGCCTGCAGATGGGGGTACAAAGACAGTTTCTCCAACTCCACAGGTTGTTCGAGGTGAGTCCCTGCAAGCCAGTTGTCGACAACGGCAGCTCTCAACAAAGTTTAAAGATTTTATAGTGGACCTGTTTTGGGAAAGGATGTGTTTTGGGTATGTTCTGGTTCAAGGTATAGTTCGTAGCATAGACATTTTCGGTTGCTGCGACAGCTAACTGTTTGCGGGGCAATATTGTAACGGTTGCTGGGAGTGGACTTCCTGGATTTTTCCCAGGGTGCTTAGCTCTGTAGTTTCTGTGGCACCATGAGTGAGAGGTAAGTCTGTTGTATGGACCTACATTTTGTGTTCAAAATAAAGGTTGTTTACTGTTTAATTTTGGTTGTCATTATTGAACCTAACTCTGTGAGGTTACAGTATGAAATAAACCATTTAATGGGTGTGTCTGAAATATTGTTATGGGATAGACTGTCAGTGATGATGATGTGTAAAATAGTGTCAAAGGTTGCATTGAAATCAAGAAGGATGAAGAAGAGTCTAGAGTCAGCAGCTGTTATTTGTTTGCTACAAATCCATTCAACATTCATTGGAAAAATTGGCTAACACTGTTGTCCGCAACAGTTAATCACATAGTTTTATGCAAGCCTGCAACCTTCTTTCTGTGATGAGACATTACTAACCACTGCCTCATCATGGCACCTGAGTGTAAAATGTTAAAAAAAATCTCAAATTTTATAACCCACTCACCTCACAAACACAGTTTCCAGGGCACCTGATCTTGTTTCGAGGCTCTTCAGTGGGTGGTGGAGATCTCCTGGTTGCTTCTTCAAACTCTGCCTTCAGCATGGCCTCCTGACTAAGGCAACGCAGCTCTGTGGGGTAAACAGCCTCCAGACTCTCTCCTGAGAGATGGCCTGATCCTCCACATGTACCCATCAGCTTCACCTTGTGACGAACTGCCCACTCTCTGCAGAGATAGAGGAAAATCTCAATGTGGTGAACACTTTGGTTTGATAGCCTGCTATGGGATACAGCCCCTATTCATTTTTCTCAAAATAACTTATCTCATTATGCCAATCCTGACTTGCTGGGGATTGCAACAAATGCATGTGTCACCTATCCTTTAAATACCCTTTAATGCAGCATCATTCATAATAAGTACCTCTTCTTGCATCACCCCAGGAAGAATAATTGTCTTTAGCAACAATTAGCACTTAGCAGGTACCCCATGTTCCAGTGAAGGCCCAGAGTTTAACACAGCAGAAGCCACATTTGGAATGCTGATGTCCAACTTACAACTTATTGGGGTTTATAGGAAGATTAATGAATTAGTACTTTTCAGAATAGAGCTGTTAGATGATTCTAAAAGGTTCACAAGTACGCTGCTAAATTGGCGGTAGAAGGTGATATTGGATGGGTGCCCTTCTAAATAAAGCAAAGAGTGGAGATGCTTCGTTTATGAATCCGCCTTATCCAACTGTCACATGATAGGCTGACCAAGAAGATTTTTATATGGGACTGTAATGTAATTATCCTTGGGCTAACAAAATTTCTGTATTGTTAGATACTCCTGATGTAAATTATATATTTTTGGACAAACTGCAGTGTATTTTAAATTCTCTATAAAATATATTATTTTGATGATTTTTAAAAAACTATGGAAACAGGATATTTGTAGGAAAATAAAACTAGGAAATTTATTCAGTTTAAGGAAGAGTATTTCACTGAGCCCTATGTAAAATTAAAGTTACCCCGAAAAAAAACGGTCTCTTTGTGCCCAGATTAGAACTGGTAGCCTACCCTTGGCTGTGGAAGTGGGTAGATATAAAGGTCTCCCTGCAGAGGGGAGACGCTGTTTTCTGTTACCTTAATGTGGTGAATGATGAGTATCATTTTGTCCTTTACTGTCCCTTGTATTCTGATTTCAGATTTTCCCTATTTGAATGTATAAACATAGCTGACGCATTCTGCTATCTGAGGATGAAACTCTTAGTTGGATGTATGATAAGTATATTTATGCATTTGCTTCTTTTACTTGTAAAGTATGGTATAAAAAACAATGTGTGTTGTATCCTTGTTGAACTTAAATATGTATAGATGTATTGAGATTTTTTTTGTTTTTTGTAGCGCTTGTGACTTGCATGTCGCCATTCTATTTGTTGTGTGTACGTTTTTTTATGTATGTAGTGTAAGCCCATGTGGGCTGGACACCTGGTGCATGACACTAAAATAAAAAAAACAATAATACAATTGAGACAAACAATCATTTACTCTCTGACTCACACCTAGGGACAATTTAGAGTTACCAATTAGCCTAACGGTCATGCTTTTGGTCTGTGGGAGGAATCCAGAGTACCTGGAGAAAACACGCATGCATAGAGAGAACATGCAAACTACCCAGAAAGCTCCCTGGCAACCTTCTTGCTGAGAGGCAATAGTCCTACCAATTGAGCCACCATGCTGCACACGCTTAAAATGTGGCTAAGAAAACTGCTCATTTTCTATTTGTTTTAGAACTATATTAAGATTTGTGTTAAGTGTCACCAAGGTAGCTTAGATAAATAAGATCTGTTAAGACAACTGCACTTCATAAGAATCTTGCTAGCCTGGAAATTCTCCTTATTTTAAGAGTCTTAAGTGCAATTGTTTTATTTTACTGGCAGATTATTTTAATTAATTTGAGAAGATTCAGACTCATATGAAATAATCTGCCATTTGCTAACACATTCTGCTCTTGCTTAGTATATCAGTCTCAAAACAAGATACAAAATATTTTGGCTGGATATAAGATTGTAAGACTTGGTCAGATGAACAGTTCTTGCAGTGAAGGCCATCAGAGTATTTTCCACCTGAATGGACGCAGGTAACAGTTGCAGGTGATGGGATTCCCAGCCAGATTGAGGCGTGCCAGCTTTGGTGAGTCTTCAGAAAAAGGATGAATGACACGCAGCTGGTTATGACTGATGTCCAGGTGGATTAGGTTGGATGATTTAGATACAGCTGTTTGGGTTAGGTCTTGTAGGGACATGTGGTCCAGAAACAGGTGAGTCAGTTTGGCCATAGACACTGCTTCTTCTCCCAGGTATGTCATGGGATTATAGCTCAGGTCGAGACGAGTCACTTCACGAAGTCTGGACACATAAAAAATAAAAGAAAGTGAAGAAAAAAAGTTTAGGTTTTAATATTGGGATATTGCTCTTTGAACACACTGCTCGTAACTCAGGGAGAACCTATTAAACAATGTTTCATGTTAATACAAACCGTTTCTCTGGTTTTCCAGACAAAACTAATTAACAGATCTGATTTTGTTGGACAGAGGAAAGAGCCGGATCATGGAAAAAGTAGATTTTAAACATTAAATATAGAACAAATAGCAAAGTGTGAATAAAAATTTCAGCACAAGTAGTATCTGTCAGTTTAGTTGATGCCTATGTTAATAAATATTCTGCATGGTTACCTTTACCTGTCTGTTCTTTTGTCAGTGCGAATATGGCAGAGGCGACACAAATCTCACTCTTGTGAGTGAGATTTGTTTTATTTTGGGGGGAAATTAAATCAAGGAACCCAGTTACTTTCTTTATGCACTGCGGCTGCATTTTCTTAGACACTAATGTCAGAGCAGAGGTGGAACCTTCCAGTGTCCTCACCTTGTCATGGTTTCTGTGGGGAAAAACTGCAACTCATTGTGGTCCAGACTGAGACGGGTGAGTGTGAACAGACCAGCAAAGGCCTCTGTGTCCGGGTAGTTTAGAAAGTTGTGACTCAGACGAAGCCACTTAATGTTCTGCAAGCCCTTGAAAGAAGGAAATTTACCCAGTTTACCAATGCTCCAACACCACAAAGATTAGCGTTTACAGTGTTCTGTGAAAGGTGTTGTACCTGGAAGGTAAGGTTAGCAATGTAGATAAGCTGGTTGTGTGTGAGAGAAAGAAGGTTGAGAAAGCCCAGCTGAGAGAACGCTCCAGGCTGGATCTCTTCCACTTGATTATGATCAATCAGGAGCTGCTTCAGGGATGTCAGGCCATCGAAGGACTCCTGGACTCCAAAACACACAACACTCAAGTTAAACCCTTTTGCTATAACATAAACAACTGTCATACGAAGTTACAAGTGACATTTCACAACATTTTAACATAAGTTCATTCATGAGTAGCGTTAACATTTTGGTGAACTTTGAACCTGAAGAGTCTGTTTTCATCTGAGGAACCTGAAGTGAACGTGGCTTAAAAGGCAAGATTAAATCATTCTAACAAGTAGCTGTTGTAGTCTAGAAACACAAGAAAAAAACTAGAACTAGAAAAAATCAGAATTCATGAAATTCAAACCTCAGATTCAAAAAGGATCAATGTGGGTACAGTCCTGGCTCTGGTACAATGGACCAGCTCTTAACCCTCACTTCAGTCCTCAAGGGGTCATTGGAGTTTGTCCATCCAGTCTACATGTGTTTTGTGGTCTTGGAGAAAGCATTTATCCTCGAGATACACTTTGGGGGTGGTCCATGAGTATGAGTGTGGGTCCGTTGTTACAGGCCATTCAGTGCTTGACAAGTGGAGCAAGAGTTTGGTTCTCATTGCCAGCATTAAGTTGGACCCCTTCAGGGTAGAAGTTGGACTCCACCAGAGCTGCTCGCTGGTACAGATTCTGTTCAAACATTTCATGAACAGAATTTCTTGGTGCAGCCAGGGGTGGAGGGAGTCCTGTTGGTGGTGCCATGACTTTCAGCTCTCACTAGAGCGGTTCACAGCTGAGATGAGGATCAGCACCTCCAATTCCCAGTCAGTGGTCCTCAATCAGAAAAAGGTGTATTGCTCTCATTGAGTTGGGGATGAGGTGCTGCCTCAAGTGGTGAAGTTCAAGTCTCTCAGGATTTTGTTGTGACCTTTGTACTGGTCGGTTGTGGCAAAGAGGGAGTTGAGCTGTAAGGAGGAGCTCTCTGTTTATTGATTGCTCCATGCTCCTACCCTCACCACAGTCAGGAACTCTGGGTAGTGGCCAAAAGAATGAGAATTCAGACGCAAGCTTGAAATGAGTTTTCTCTGCAGGGTAGCCCTTGGAGAGAAATTCAGTTATCCAGAAAAGACTCAGCGTTGCTGCTCCTCCACATCCAGAGGAAACAGTAAAGTGTAGTGGTCACCCCAAAGGGGAAATTGGGGTCACCTGTCTTTGCCCTGGGCTCGGAGAGCCCCCTCAACAAGAGACTGAACTTTG
>JAVKLF010000063.1:25153675-25168222 GCA_034783495.1 Millerichthys robustus | reverse complement strand
GGGAGCCAATGCAGGGAGGCCAGAACAGGAGTTATGTGAGCGGTTCTGTGGGTTTTAGTTAAAAGCCTGGCTGCAGCATTTTGCACAGACTGAAGGGGAGCCATGGAGGATTTACTTAGACCCGCTAAAAAGCTGTTACAGTGGTCTAAACGAGAAGAAATAAAAGCATGAACAATCATTTCTAGTTCCTTCTGTGATAAAATAGTTTCCAGCTTTGAAATATTCCTTAAATGATAAAAACAGTTACGAACTAACTATATAGCCAGTTACAGTGTTGCTACTAGTAGAGATTATGCACGTGATTTCATCCCAGATGAGTAGGGTAGTGCATGTAAATATTTTGTAATTTTGATTTCAGTTTTTGCTCCAAATCATCACAAAACAATGTTAAAAAAATGATAAATGTTTAAAAGATAGTGCCATTTTCTGCTTTGTGAGTTTGTAACTCATAAAGTAGCAGCTTTGCCCCCTTCTGCAGCTTCTAGTCTCTGTGGGATGAGCCGGAAGGATAAGACAGGAAATTATTGTGTTCCAATTTGAAGATGTTTTGTTTCCCATCTGGGAAGCGTTCTCAGTTCAAGACTAGACAGTGTGGTATTCCAAGCTTTTTAAATGTTTATTTGATAAGGACAGAACAAGAAATGTTGTTACAATAACCAATGCCAGGCCATATAGGTAATTGCTAATTTGCAGACCTGGTCCCTAATACATAAAAAGAGAATTAACAATCAAAAAAATTTTAAACAGCAAAAACAATGACAACAACAAAAAAGCTTAGTAGGTCCTCTAGACAGGTTCTTTTTTTTGTCTCTTCTCCAAGATACAGGACCAGACATGAAGGATTCTGACCAATCCCATCTGACATGAAGGCATGTGACCAACTGTAAAAACTCTGACCAATCCCTGCCATTCGGACCGAATAACAGGGATTGGTCAGAGTTTGATTGGTCAGAGTTTTTACAGTATTCCAGCTCTCATAGAGGTCAGCTTTTTTTGTTCCTTATTTGAATACATAATGTATTGACTACTCTCAGGATGGAAAGACCATTTCATTCAGTATAACAAAAATTCTTTCTGAACAGGATTACCAACTATTGCTTTAATGTTTGTAAAGAAAATTCAAACCTTTTATAGTGGACTGAATTTCTTGACCCCAGGCAGTCATACAGTGTGAAAAATGGGACAGGATCATTGGATGAAAGAACAACTTGGCTGCATTAATCAACAAGCAAGATCTTATTATGCAAAAACAATTCCTATTAGTCTGTATAATTTATTACTTTATATGACCTTCAAATTTGACATGGGAGTCCATGACAACACCCAGATATTTGAATTCATCTACTTGTTTTTCTGCATTTTGATACATTTGTATCTGGAAATTGTCTTTTAAACTGCATGTTTATGCTGTTCACATGCAGTTTAATGTCAGTCCTCTTCATCTGATCGTTTGCATAAACCAAGTACATCATGCAGTCAACTTGATACACTGTGCCAGGACATTCGACTCCCCTTTTCCCATCAATGGGTGCATCCGATCACAAAGCAGGATTCAACCTTTTTAGTTCAACTTTGATGAGAAGCGAGTGATTGTGCATACAATAAACGGCGTGTTGTCTTTCTTCCCATCACCGGGGTTTGAATCAGTCTGTCACGTGATCATGACGCCACGATTATCTTCCCTTTATTTTACATTCCACAAGGTTCTTAGTCCTTTTCAGTCCTTTTCAAGATGTAAATATAAACAAACCTAATTTTTGGTGTGACTTTTATTGTTTTCATACTTTGCCTGATTTCTGGTACGTCACATATCAAGATAACCAGCCTACTGTGTTATACATCTAGCCCTACAGATAGCAGTGTTAGCCAAGTTGAATGATTTTGTTCAAGCTACTGTTTTTTATTTTATTTTTTGTATTTTTTTTTGGGAGGGGGGTACTTAATTTGCCAAAACTGTTAATCTTATGCTTGTGTATTTATTATATTTCCTCAGAGAGAGTATGAGCGTGGTATTCAGGACTGTGATAGTGCACTGTGTGTGTCAGAGGGCAGCCGCAGGGCTTTGTACCGAAAAGCTCTCTGCCTGAGGGAACTGGGACGACTTAGAGAGGGGTACGAGAGTGGAACAAAATGTCTCCTCGCAGCACCACATGTAAGTGTTCACCATTTAAAATAGACCCTCACCCAGTTTTCATAATCTGGTTTAATTGTAGCTGAAGTGGCAAGCATTTGAATTAACGCAGAATTATCAAGCACAGGAGTTAATTTTTGTGATAACATTTATTTAGTTACTGATACATGTTATGACTTTATAAATTTGCCTGAAAAGTTATGATTCTTTTCCTAAATGTGTTTGTAATTGGTCTTGTAGGATCAGCAGGTTATTGACCTGGCCCAGGATCTGGCCAACAAACTGGGTTTGAAGGGCCGTAAAGCTTATGTCAGCGTGCAGACAGAGTCCACGTCCACAGAAGGAGAGGGTCACGGGGAGACGACCCCACCCCCAGGAGAAGTAAGTGTTTCTGAAATTATTTGGAGAAACTAAACTGTGTGGTGTCTGAATTAACATCTTTTGTTTTCTTTAGATGTCTTCCAACGGTTTGGAGTCTCTCGGTGACATTGGATCAGGTATGTTAATCTTGTAACCCATGAAATAGTATATTCCTGCCAACATTCCAACATATTTTTTGATCTTTTATTGAATTCTGCCACCTCAGGTGACATGTCCAGTGCACAGTGCATCCCTGCTCCTCTGGCTACGCCCATCCCAGTCAGTGACGACCCAACAACCACTGTTGTGACCTCGTGCACTGAGCTGTCTGAAAGCCCCAGCAGCCAGGCTCTGCCCCCCATGCCATACTCCGTCCCTGTGTCAGAGCACATGGAGGAATGCAGCAGTATTATTAAGGACGAGCTGGACAGCATTTTGGAATGCATGCCAAAGAAAGTCAGTGAGGTAATAAAAATAAAAACAACAGGATGTCTGTGTTGTTTGGATTTATAATATGTTTAAATCTGTGCCGTTTCCTCCAGAGTCCAGTTCAGGGTGCTATCCCCACCAACCTTCCCAACACTGCCGTTGGTCTCCGGCCTCCTTATTCCCCCAGACTTCCAGCCCCATCACCTCAGCTTCCACCAGCCTTTTTCAGCTCCTCCATCAGTGAAATGCCCCCTCTAGAGGCTTACGCACCCCTGTGTGACCAGGGCTCCACCCAGGCGCAGGACGCACTGGGAAGCTTTTCTTCAGGAACCACAGATGGAGAGGGAAAGGGGGCTTCTCCAGGAGGGCTTGATTCATTGTCTGAGTATACCTTTCCAGGTGAATTATGCTTTTCTTTTCCTTGTTGAGTTTGTAGGTTGTCTTAACGCATTGGTTGGTTTTAAACAGATGATGTCAGACATTTTGTTTTTCAGCCATCAGGATTCTGACAATGTGATGTTAATAATCTCAACATGACATCCTCATAACTAACCACTCTGATGGTTTTCAGCCAGAGAACTAACATCCAGCTGTTTAATCATTCATTTATTTTATTATCATCTGTGGTCAAGTGTTTGGATGACAGGTTCAAAAGGTACAACCAGACATCCTCTCCTCAGAGAAGGCCATGCCGAGAAACAAAGACTCTAATGACTCTGAAGTGGACTAATATTATTCTGAGTTTAGCTGCACTATGGTGCATCTCGTGCAGTTCACACCTTGAAACTCCGCACTTTTCAGTTTTGAATTGAGAAACTCCCCATATGGAAAGATAAATATCATTTACTGCAGAATAGAAGTCCTGTTGTTGTTGGGGTTTGTTTGTTTGTTGTATTTGCTATATCCTGGATGACTCTACACCAGCAAACTGGATAACGGAGCTCCTCAGGCTTTGACTGAGCGTGGCCACCCTATGACCTTGTTACACGTGAAGAATCTCTAGGAGATGTTATCATTTTCTCTGATGTTGATTGAGTGTAAAATAAAACAACAGTTACACTGTAATGCTGCCCTTGTTGAATCTACTGCAATTTTCATGCCAGGTCATAAGCTGGTGCTGTGATTTTTGTTAATGCCACTTGCACACACTTCATTCTATAACATGAAAACCGTTACATCCCAGTTGGTGTACACAGCTGCGTTTGTTTGGGCCGAGGATGAGGTTGAATTGCAGTTCCTCCTACATGTTGGAAAAGGGTTGAGCAACACAAACGGCTCGGCTATCGACCGTCAATACTGTTGTTCATCTACACACTGGGTGCAGAACAATTACTGCAGCTGAGTGCAATGAGACAAACTTCCACCCTGAAACCTGGTTTTGAAAAGCTTAGCTGTCAGAGAAAATGAGTTCTGTTGTCTTTTATACAAACGCCAAACAGCAGCAGAAATGCTACTGATCAAAAACTGTTGTGTAAATAAGGCCTGTGTTTGTAGATGTTTAAGGAGGTTCTTTTAAGCTGCTTTAACCAGGTGTGGTAAACGATTTTCATAAGAAACCAGTAAAAACAAAAAATCTACCTGAGAAATGTTTTGGTATTATATTTTTATTATCTTTGAACTCTGTTTTGATTGATAAATATGATAAACTAAGAAAGATAATTTCATATTTCTTTGTAAATATTTTATAAAATAAATTTGAAAAATGTGATACTTAGTTTGTTTTTAAGAAAATAAGGTAAATGGGTTGGCTCTTAGATTTTTTTTTATTCTTTGTGAAAATTGGAATGAGTTTGAACATTGAGTTCAAAGGTCAGACAGTTTTAATGAGAAGTTAAACGGTATAGGTAGGTATAGATGAAGTACCATTCTAAGTTGTGAAGAAAATTATGGAAAATCAGACCGGAGAGAAGTCAGTCAGGTGAGTCTGTGAAAAAGACTTTTTCGTAAAAAATATTGATTAAAATCTCTTTGTCTCATTACTCCTTTAACCTGAGTTCGTTGGCAGCCTCACAGCATGTCTTTTACACTCAGATGCTCATGAACACAAAACAGGGATTCAGAAATGTTACTGCAGTTTGTTTAACGTCACCGTCCCTGTCTTTGTTGTCTTCAGGGGGACGAGAATGTCACAGCTTCATCCCTGGAATGCGTAACCACAGTGCTGCACACACTGTGAGTGAAACACTGTAAAGGATCTTTTTAAATTGCAAAATATAATAGATGGTTTGTGTTTTTGTGACATTTCTAATTATGAGTTTAAGTAGTAATGGTTTCCTTCTCTTTTTGTCCTCCTTCAGAATGGACCAGCAGGAACCAACCTCTCTGTTCTCTCCAGAAACCCTCTGGCAGCCACTCATGAGTTTCGCCAGGCTTGTCATGCTTGCTATAGCCGAATAGGTTTGAAAAATTAACATTTAGTTTTTTTGTTTAATCTTCACAGTTCTATGTTGCAGCATTACTGTATCCCTATGGAAATTTCAAAAGACCACCTTTGTTTATGTGAAATATCCAGATTAGGGATGCAGTGATGATTCATAATATTTTTGTGATATACTAGGAGAGATCAGAGCTTGGATTAGGGAATTCTTTAACTGTGCTCGGGTTGTCAAGATATCTCAGGCAACACATCATTGATCTATACTTGACTTATCCCCTTAGACCAGTGGTGCCCAATCCTGGTCTGGGAGGACCACTATCTTGCATGTTTTATGTGTCAGCACAAATAAAATATATTAGAAGAGTCTATAAGTAGGTTATTTTCTACAGGCATCCGCTGAAAACAAAGGCAGATCAGAATCAGAATCAGAATACTTTATTAATCCCAGAGGGAAATTGAAGTTCCAGTACATCCAGTCCATGAGATGTCCAGATGAGATGTAACCAAACATAAAAACACAGACAACATATCTTTATCTACTTCCATTATACAAAAATGAAGCTAAAATATTTCATTTACAGGAGCTGCCAAGTTGTATTTTTGAAACTTGTCTGAACTCTGGTTGTGAGGCAAAAGGTCCGGTCTACTTCCCCCACACACAATCATGGCGGATAATGACCTTTTTAGGCATCAAATAAATAATTACAACAAAATATATTCAAGAAATATTGAAACATTTTAATATTTCTAAAGAAAGCTCCTAAAGTAGAGAATTAAGGAATAAAAATCCTTGTGTTCTTTTAGTTGAAAGCTGGAATCATACACAGAAAACCAGTTCTGTAGTCTTTTAAAACTTTATTGCATCTAAAGACACCATATCTCTCCCTCCGGCCAGTGCTGCTCCACCAGCAATTTAATCACTCTCAATGTCACCTACCCGTGCTCATAGACAGCCTAAAGTCTCTTTAAAACGTCAGCATTGATTACACTATAACAGGGAAGTACATTTTCTTTAAGTGTCGATCTGACCCTCAGTTAAAATATCTAACCGATTGTTGGTCTAATACAGTGTAAAAGTGAAAGTGAAATTGTGTACAATTGAACTTTTCAAAGTTACCACAAGTGTTCCCATTCTACTCTTATGTCCTCCTGGTTTCTTGCATGTAGGTCCACGAGTGATGGACTACAAGTATCAGCCAGAAGCAGCACACCGCTGCAAGAGAGATGTGCTGCTGTGTCGTCTCAAAAACTCAGACGATCCCACTTGGAAGAGGATTCGGCCCAGACCTGCTAGGAATAATTTTCTGGGGGCATTTGTGCTCTGTAAAGGTATTTTTTTTTTAACTTAAAATGTTTGTTTCAGGTGGAAATACAACACGAATATAGAATGCAATTTCCTCTGTTAAAAATTTTAAGCAACAATTCTCAACTGGTCTGGACACCCCTTAATGATGAGCCATGACCCAAATCAAACCTTTCAAATTCCTACAGAAACCAGATGCAGTTACATGTTGTAGAAAACTTGTTTAACTCAACTCCCAGATGTGATGAAATATTTCATTTTGTTATGCTGTTTGGGTCCAACAGAGGTGCAGGAGCGACAGGAGTGCCAGTATGGGGAGAACTGTACGTTTGCTTACTGCCAGGAGGAGATCGATGTTTGGACACAGGAGAGGAAAGGTGCGCTAAGCCGAGAGCTGCTGTTTGACCCATTAGGCAGCACGGAGCGACGGGCGCTCAGTGTCACCAGACTGCTGCAGCTGCACATGGGCATGTTTATGTTCCTCTGTGAGGTGAGACTATAGTCTGACAATAACCTCTGCTGTCATTTTCTTATTTATACGTTGTTTTTAAATGGAACAATATACTGTATATCATCATTTCCTTCTTTTTTGTTCTGCAGGAATGTTTTGACAGCAAGCCTCGCATCATCAGCAAACGCAGCAAGGAAAACCTAGCAGTTTGCTCCAACCTCACAGCACGGCACCCATTTGATGATAACAAGTGAGTCCAGGAGGGTTTCTCTGTCTTTAGACCAGGAGGGTTTCTCTGTCTTTAGACCAGGAGGGTTTCTGGCAGATGCACAGATTCTGAATGACAGAGATACTCTGTCATCTTGATCATCTGGATTCATAGAACTGTAGTTACATGTGTATTTTTCATCCTATTTCATCCCTACTGATTGCCAGAGAGTGGTGCTGAAAGCACTAAATGACTAATACCAGCGATGTCTCAAGAAATCCTGAGCACATACCTCACTGAGCAAGCCCAAGGGAACCCTGCGTAAGGACCCAGTCCAAAGGATGAGGGGTGGCCACATTAATGTTGTAAAATCTGGTGAATGTACTTGGAGAAGCCCATGATGCAGCAGCACATTTTGCTTCTAGCAGAACCCCTTTCAGAGCTGCCCAGGAAGCGAAGACGCTCCTGGTAGAGTGTGCCTTCACGCTGACTAGTAGGTAGCCGCAGCGTAGGCATGATGGATAACATCCACAATGCAGTGGAAGAGACGCTTCTTGAAAAGAGGACTACCCAACTTAGGGTCTCCATAACACAGGAACAGCTGGTCTGAGTGTCTTATAGCAGCAGTAGCTGCAATGTATGCTTTCAGTGCCCTCACTGGGCATACTAACTCTAACTTCTCCCCAGCCCCCCCCGACACCAGCTAAAACTGTGCCAATCTCAATGGTTGGTTACTATGAGATTGAGATAACGCTTTGGACACAAAAGCCATGTTTGGCTACAGTGTAACTCCAGAACCATCTGGACACCATCTGAGGCATGAAGGGCTGACAGATAGAGCATGTATGTCGCTGACCCTCCTTAGCTGAAACAATAGCCAACAAGAACACAGTCTTACATAAGAGCCATTTGAGGAAACAGCACCAAAGGCTCAAATGGTTGGTGGTACAAGGCTTCCAGAACCAAGGGCAGATCCCAAACTGGTGCCCATGGAGCAGCTGGCGGGTATAACCTAAGGGCACCACACAGAAAAAGAGACACCAGACTGTGGCTCCCCACTGCACAGCCATCAACATCAGCAGCACTTGTCCAGAAAAGACTGGAGAAATGGCAGAATAGTGGGAACTGTACAGGAAACTTTGTCCTCATTGCGGGCAGAACACCACTGGGAAAACAGGCGCCACCTGTTTTCATACTGCTGACAGGTAGATGGTGCCCTGGCGCTCAAAATGGTGTGTTTGACAAGATCAACACATCCAGTCTGCTGCTGCTCAATTCTCCCAATGGCTACAGCTGGAGACGTTGAGGATGGGGTGCCATATTTGTCCCCAACTGCGATCCCTCCTAGCCAGAAGGCACCATGGGACACCGCAACACAGACTCCACAGCAGTGGAAACCATGGTCAAGCTGGCCAACACAGAGCCACCAGCAATGGCCTGTGGCCCTCCTTGAGAACCCTCTGAAGGGTAGGCCAATTCAGAGGGAGGGGTGAGAAGGTGAATAGGAAGAACCTTGCCCAAGGATGAGCCAATGCGTTTTGGCCTAGTGCGCCTGATGCCCCTGAGAGGGAATACCATAGAGGACAAAGAGTTGTCTCTTCTGTGGCAAATAGATCTACCTCTGCCTGGCCAAAGAGGTCCCAGATCATGTGCACCGTGTCGCTGTGCAGGGACCACTCTCCCGGTGCAGGTGCCTGGCGGGAAAGAGAGTCTGTGACCTGGCTGGCTGTTGACCTGGTAAATGTACAGTCCACAAGGTGGACAGGCAAGGAGAGACCCATTCCAGAAGATCTCTGGACGCCCTCAGGAGCTGCGCTGACCTGGTGCCTTGGTGGTTGATGTGGTAAACCACAGAGGTGTTGTCTGACTGAACCAGAACATGTCTCCCTTCCAGATGGTGCAGAAAGTGCCTGAGAGCCAGGTGCACAGCACGCAGCTCCAAACCATTTATCTGCTTTGAGTGATTTCTTAGACACCAGTAGCCCTGTACTGCTCTGTGTTGCCATACCGCACCCCATCCCGTCGTGCTGGCATCTGTTGTGACCACCTCTCTGCCACACACTAATATTCCCATGGGGACACCCCTGGACAAATAAGGGCACCACACAGAAAAAGAGACACCAGACTATGGCTCCCCACTGCAGTGTTTTATGTTTATAGTGACAGTTACCTCATCAGTCCAGTCAGAATTTAACTGTTTTTGCACACCAAGGTCATTCACAAAGCTATCTTCAACAAGTGCCATATTATTGTTCATAACCTTTTCACAGAACTCCACTTCAAAAGATTTAATTTTTTTTTTCAACACTAACTCTCCAACTCTTGTTTGTAGGTGCCTAGTACATGTGGTGAGGTCAGCTAACGTGCGGTACAGTAAGGTACGACCCTTGCACCCCCTCTGCCAGTTTGACATTTGCCGCCATGAAGTTCGCTACGGCTGCCAGCGTGAGGACAGCTGCTCTTTTGCTCACTCTGTCATAGAACTCAAATGTTGGGTTCTGCAGCAGGATACTGGTAAGTGCATAACAACCACAGCAAGATTTGTTGCTCACAGCCATAAAAAAGTGGGTAATCCTTTCAGTGCCTGTGTCAGTGGGTTAAGTTGTCTTTTTGTTTTTAAAAAATCTGATGAGCCAGTGGACAGATTATAATGACACACTCAGAATGATGAGCATCCACGGCTGTGTAACTTCTGGAGTTGACTTATATTAAGATGGACACCACAGCTAATCAACCTTAGCCAACACAAAAATGCCAGTTTTATAGATATTGAGCTAAAGCTTGATGTGACAGTAGCTGAGAAAGTGACTCAAAACACACCCTTCTCTTGGTAACTGATTGTGGAAAGATCTTACAAAATCACATACGGTTATTTTCCAGGGTTTACCAAAACTGCAGTAACTCCATCATTTCTCTGTCGTTTGTTGTGTATTTGTAATGGACTGGATGTACTGGAACTTCAATTTCCCTTCGGGGATTATTAAAGTAAAGTTCTTCTTCTTCTTAGGATGATTTAGTTTAAAACTCTGTAAAGAAAGGTTCCAGGCAATAAGCATTCCTTAAAGAACATTAAATATATCAATTTTGTTTTGTGACATATCCTTCAGGAATTACCCATGAAGAGATGGTGCAGGAATCCAAGAGACACTGGCAAAGGCTGGAGCAGAATGCACAAAAGCAACAGAAGGTGAGGCTCTAAAGGCTGTTTTAGGAAGTTTTCTTCACTCTTTCATGTCTGAGTTTTAAAACCTGGTGTGATTTAGTCAACTAGTGTTTCCTCACCTATGTTTAGCTCGCCCATTTTAATCAAGAACATTGAATGTTGGGTGCTTTTGAATATATTTTTTACCATAATGAAAGCTCTAAAATAGGGGACATAAAACTGAATGAACTTATTCTAAATTGGTGAAAAAGATATATGAGACAATATAAGATCTTCAGCAGAGACAGGACAAGCTTCTCAGACAACTCGGTAATAGAATCAGTTTTCTGAGAAGTTTGTCCTGTCTGTTAATGTCCAATCAGCATAAGGCTTTGCTTATTAGAGTCCAGCCCCTTCAGTGGTAACAGAGACCAAGTCTTCCATTGCCCTATATGCTATCTTAGACTGATGTAATATTTCCCCCAGAACTGGATAGAGAAAATGTATTTTTTATTGTGAACAAAATACTTCAGTGTTGCATACATTTTTGCAAACAAATTGAATTTAGAGCAGAAAGCAGCTTGTTATAGGTTTAAGTTTATCTTTGGTTTGTCTGGTTAGGATGAGGGTGAGTCCACTCATTACCATTGTACTGCGTATTGTTTCCATTCCTTTGAAAACAGTAAAACTGATTATTAATAAATGTAAATATGAGAGACCAAATTCGAACTCAGTGGTGCCAAAATGCAGTTTGTGTTCTGACAAACAGCTCTTTTGTTCCTTTCTTGAATTATTGTTAAAGTACTTCTTTATCCTCCATCTCTTTCAGCCAATACACATACCCCACATGAGCAGCAGCATGCCTGCTGGAGGGTTCGGAGGAATTGGTTGTGGGGTTGGTGGAGTAGGTGGAGACACCATAGGAGCAGGTGGAGTGAGTCCAGTAGGTGGTGTTGGGGGATTAGGTGCAGGAAGGGGACGCCCCCTCAACTTAAAAATGAAGTTTGTCTGTGGTCAGTGCTGGAGAGAAGGTCAGGTCAACGAGCCAGATAAGAACCTCAAGTACTGCACCGCCAAGGCACGCCACAGGTAAGACCTGCCTGAATTTGTGTTGTTTGTTGTTAAAGTTACACAATCCTCTCTTTCAGGGTCATTATTTACATTGTTGTGTTATGAATTATTTATTGGCTTTTCTGTTTCTTCAGCTGGACAAAAGAGCGCAGGGTATTGCTAGTGAAATCTTTTGAAAAGAAGAAGTGGGTTGTTGTTCGGCCCCTTCCCTTCTCTCGCTCTTATCCACAGCAATACGATGTGAGTCCATCCACTTTTTTATTAACAGTTTGTGTTTACTAGTGATGTAAGAATTACCAGCTTTGTACAGATTCATTAAAGCCAAAAAAGCGCATTTGCAAGAATTGATTGGATTAGTTGAGCAGTTGTGTACCAATGCAATTTTAGGAATAAATGTAGATGCATTGATCTGTTCCATCTATGCAAATATAATACTAGGTCAATTAAATCAGAGTTATGATTAATAATTTATAGTAATTAAAAAATAGTTATATTAAGTGCATTGTAACTGGAATAACATGCAGATTTCTCGAAAAAACACAAAAAAACCATCTCAATCCACCCTCTGGTCTCACTCTCACCCCTACCAAACAAACATCCAACCCAAAACCTCTGTTGTGGCTGAGGCCAGAAGTTATTTGACAAGCGCTAAAAAAATCTTCAGATAAAAGAAGAAAAAGACGCGAAACTTGAATGAAGTTTGGTAGTGGTAGAGAAACAGCAAGCTCAGCAGTGAGATGTCAGATAATTATGATATTTTGTATGTTTGGATTTTATAGTTGGAATGTAGATTCAGGGCTGCGCAGTGCAAAAAAAAAACTGTCTGTCTTATAAATACTTATTTTATATAGCACTTGTGCAACAGCTTTGCAAGCGTTGCACTTTTCTTTTTTGCAAAGAGGCAACAGACGAACCCATGGCACGTCACTTTGCTGCATTGTGGTTGTAGTCTATTGTTATAACCAAGTGTTACTTTATCAATGTAATTACGCTTGTATCCTACAACAGGGCTCCCAAACACAGTGTCCGTGTGCAACCAGGTGCCTGTGGGGATTGTGCATGTTCTAAAAATAGCTCAACAGTGCAGCTACAAGTTATTGTACTGGCCCTCGGCGTGTAAAAAAGGAACCATAGTCATTTGTGCACTCAAAGCACCATAAAAACAGGCAACAGGGGCTGCTGTTGCATCCACAACTCCTGCTGGACTCAGAGAAACACAGATAATTTATCCCACAAGTTCACTCCTGTCTGTTTCACACACACGCGCACACACACACACACACACACACCTTGAAGCAGCAGCTCACATAGCTCCACCCCTTTTCAGGAGCATTAACTTTATAGGGCCCAGATTAGAAACAGGCCTTAAAATGTGGGAAACAAATTATTTTCACAGTGATTGAGGGGAAGTGTTTGAATAAATTATCAAGGTATCTGGATAATTTGATCAAATACCTTGCAACTTGGTTATCATCCTTTTGTGAACCTTCATCTTTTTTTTGAGTAATCCTGTTTGTCTCAACCAGATGTGTGTGCACGTGATGAAACAGAAGAAGTGCCACTATATTGGGAACTGCTCATTCGCCCACAGTCTGGAGGAGAGGGATGTCTGGACCTACATGAAGAACAACAACTGTGAGTTTTAGTTCTTAGGACAACAGTTTGCTTGTAAATATCCAGGAGTGTTTGTGTTAGGGTTGGCGGACATGTTCAAAAATGATTGTGATCTTTTTGAAGTTTTATAAAAAACATATAATTTTTGAAGTGTTGCATTTATTCAGAAGGTCACATGAGATAAAGGCTATTTAATTTTTTTATTTTTATATGTCAATTGTTTAGTAATTTGTTGATGGTCCCTAAGTGAACCATTGTGTTCAAGAGGGAGTCCACGAAGGCAAGTTGACCCTAATCTGATGTCAGCACAGAAAGTGAATTATCTGTCTAATATTCAACTTAAAACTAATTTCACTGCGGTGCTACAAAAGGGAAGAGATTCTTCAATATAAAAACAGTTTGATGTTGAACCTTGTAACCACAAAAGGTTTTAAATAATTTAGCTTTGAGACTCGAAGCTGGTTGGAACATTCCTAACTAAACTACAGCTAACTGAAGGCATCGCTGAAGTTTATCAGCATTTATTTTCTGTAAAACTATTTTTGGATTTCTAACTGAATAAATAGAAATAGAACTGACCCTAAATGATAAGAGTGCAAAGCTTATTGTTCCTGTTTCTTTCTGTAAACACGGCGGTGTTGTGTGTGACTTCAGGTCTTCTGCTTCAGGACCGTGGACTGTTCACACTGGAGTCTGATGGAGGTCCACTTTAAATTATGTCAACAACCACACTAAAAAAGTCAGCATTAAGCCGTTTTTGTGAATGTAGCCTACAGTAGATAGGGGGGCGCTGGTTAAAGGTTTTAGTTTCTAAACAGCAGCCACAATGCTGTGGTGCCCAAACATTTGTCTGGTCAAAAAATGATTAAGTATCCACAGGCATGACTATTAAAGATTCTTTAGAAATTTGTAAATATTGTCAGACACCAACCAGCTGGGACAGTGGTTCTGTCCATTTCTTGTAGCCATGCAGACTGCCTGCATTGGCTACAGCCTCACGTTTTCTCAGAGACTTCATTCACTCTCTTTTCCTCTTTCTAGCTTTATCAGGCAAACTTTAGCTTCCAGAAAGTCCAAAGAAATGCTGCTTGTGACTACCTGACTTTTAGAACTTTCCAAATCAGAAATGCTGAGATTCCTCCATGCAAACAGGCAGCCAGTGTCTATAATTAAACTTCTTCCTTTGAAACACAAACCAGAGTGTAAAATGTTTGAAAACAAAACTTGTGTATTTTTCATTTTCTGAACTATTTTCTTAAGTTATTTAGAAAGTAAAGGCTATATTCGGAAACGTGCTGTAATTGTTAAAGTTTGTTGCTGTTGTTGTTTTCACTACCGTATTTTTCAGAACATTAGGCGCACCAGATTATAAAGCTCAGTATCAATGAACAGGTCTATTTTCATACATAAAGCGCCTCCTATTATAAAGGCACATTAAGCGAAACAAAACAGTCATTTAAA
>JAVKLF010000063.1:25137613-25150712 GCA_034783495.1 Millerichthys robustus | reverse complement strand
TCAGTACAGCAACTAGCTGTAGCGCAGCAACTAGCTGTAGCGCAGCAACTAGCTGTAGCGCAGCAACTAGCTGTAGCACAACCTTGTTGACTTTCAGCAGGATTGTTCCAATATTTTTTTGCAGGAATAACCATCATAACATGAAATCCAAAACACTATAAAGTTCTATATAAAGGGTTCACATAATCTGCAAGAAGATGCAAATTGGGGGAATTTAAAAAGTGAACTGCAGTGGGTAAGATATTGATTGTTCGCAATCTTTACACAAAACCCCTCTTCAAAAGATATGGTGTGTATGTGCGTGTGTAAGATGAGAGAAAAAAATGTCCTGCAGCCTTCAGAAGGAAACTTCTGTCCCTCGTTGACCCAAACATTTTTGTTCCCTTTAGCTAAATTTCTTCCTGGGGATCCAGCTGGTCTGAGACGAGAAAGGATTCACATCACATACTGTGCCTACAAATACACACACACACACAGGCAGGAACCTTGTTGCCATCTTATTCTAGCCTTTTATGTGGACAGAGACGTGGTGAAAGTATGTCTATATTCAGATACACACACATAATATACATACAACTAATGATAAATGATAACTTAGCGTTTAAGCTTAATAAATATATAACCCGAAACTTGTAATGATTACATAGAAGAACTTGTTTATTGCTATATGATGTGTATCGCTCAACTAGATGACTATAGTGAATTTTTTTTTTTATCAAAGATTGTTATTGGAATGTTGGTTGTTCCAGATGGGGTTTGTTTTAGTTTGACCAGGTTTAATTTGATAATGTATTTGGTTTCAGTCTAAAAGCTTACATGCATGTTGTTTCCAGCAGAAAGTCAGAAATGGAACAAGTCTCGTTTCTCTCTTTGAAGCAGCAGCAGTAGCTAATTTTTATGTACAGAATCTGGACGTTTTCTGTCAAGCCTGGATCAAAATTCAGAGGAGCTGCATTTTATGTTGAAGGAAAAATCTCTATAAAGGAGAAGATGTACTTTTCTTTCTTTTGCCTTCAGTCTGCAGCTCATTCAGCAGACAAAACATATAATAAAGTTTGCAAAATGGTTGTGAATCCTAAGTTCTGGACTGGACTGCAGATCTGAAGTGGACCCTGGTCAGGAACAGCCCAGTGCATAGCTTCTTTGAGGGATTGTATCACTATTACTCCTAGAAATATGATGAATATGATGACTATAATGATTGCTATTGAATTTTTCTTCTTTATGCTATCGATATATGTATGTTAATTGCAATGTATAACTTTCTCCTTATATATGTATCCATGTATGAATATAATAATTGACAGTTAATATGCCTCTGTGTATGCAGCTGTTGGAACTAAAGTGAACACAGAGGCCCGTATAGCGCCTTATTTGTTATACTTTACCTATATGATAATACATACCCTTATTGTATAATCCTACTTACTATATATACAGTATATGATACCTCGGATAATACTTAGACATCCTTATAAGGTAATTTAGATAAGAGATGGTGGCCTGTTCTTTTTTTGTGTGTGGTTGTGTGAAAATGTGCCGTTTAAAGTTGTTAGAAGGCAACCCACACTCAGGCGTTCTTTGGTAATTCAGTTCAAACAGACCTTTAAAAAGATAACAAACATGATGAATCCACTTGTGTGTGAATACAACCCTTTAATTAAAAAGTTGAATACAGTAAAAGTGAAGCTTATGTTCAATGTTTGAGAAAAGACGGAATTTTTTTTTTTTAAATGACGAACACAACCAGGTCAAAACAATCTGCGTGTCCGTTTTGCTGCTCTGAAAGCTGCTGATAAGGTGTGTTCTTTTTGACCCTGATTGAAGCAAACATGTCATGCAGTGACATTAATACTCTCAGCCTGCTTTAAGAAATTCTGATTAACATGTCACAAGTTAAAATTTGTTTTGGTAAATATTTTGTCTGTTAGCTAATTTTATCACAAAAATCAATTCATTTCATATAATTTGCTAAACATCCCAGGACTCCAAAGTTGACCAGAGTTTCTGAATCAGTTTTGGTTCAACTGCAGTGCTCACAGTTCCAGATCATCACCTGTCTGCTTCACATTCCTCCCATCAGTTTCTTTATTAGTTTGCAGCCCGAACACAAACATTGTTCTGTCATCTTGGAAACTATTCTTTCTTTATTCTCAACACCTGAAATGAAAACTGCAGCATTAGAAGGGTGAGCAAAAGACCTATTTTGTGATCTATTTTTTCATTTGAAGTTCTTGGGTTGTTTGTTTTTTTCTTTTGCCCTGGTTTGAAATTAATGATTACACAAGTGGACCAAATCTCTTGAAAGCAATCAATAAAACTGTTTTAGAAAATGTAAAACATGTTTTACTAACTTATTGTATCTATTACTATGAAAATGTATGTTTGAGTTGTTTATCAGATGTTAACGTGACTGTCCACATGTGGAAACACTGTAGTGACCTTAAGTGAACCCGATTTGCCATCTTAGGTAGAGAAATGAAGCAAAGGACAGGTACTAAACCGCTTCATCAGGTATTTTCAACATGGGTTAATTCATTCAAACTTTTTTTTCAGTGGCATTGAAAAAAGCACATTGCCATTTCTAGTAGAGCTGGGATAGATGGGTCTTTGGAGGGAGGCTAGGCTTGTGGATTTGTACTTTTCAAAGAGCCTTTCAGTTTTTATTGGTTAGTGAGATCACGTCAGGATGGTCATCCCAAGAAGCACCAATAATCTAGTGGCCACAGCTCAAGGTGGCCGCCCGCCTCAACAATTGAGGCGAAGAACATGACCCACTCAAACTCAATGCTCCCCACCTCAGCTGGGATGCTGTTAAAGTCCTCTGAGGTGTGAGTTGAAGATCTTTCTGACGGGTTCTTCTGCCAGGCGTTCCCAGCAAACCCTCACTACATGTTTGTGTATCAGGTTTGCCTGGCATCTTCTAACCCATATGATCCAACTCACTACCAGGTGGTGATCAGTTGACAGCTCGACTCCTTTTTTTCACCCAAGTGTCTAAATCATATGCCTGCAGATCAGTTGAAAAGACTACTACCGTAAATCAATCCTCGATTTACAACCTATAGGGTATTCTGGTGCCAGTCATTGACACTCTTATATTCAAAGATAGTGTTTATGATGGACAAACTGTAACTAACACAAAAGTCCAACAACAGAACACTGCTCGAGTTCAGATCATGGAGGCTGTTCTTCCCAATGACCTCATGTAGGGCAATTCCGGACAGAAATAAACGTGACATTGCAGAAGCATGTGAAAACAATGCCACAGAGAACATGAACCATGATCAAAGCTAAAGAATCACATCTAAAGATGGTCTAATGAAATATTAGTGTGGGACCCTTTTTGTTTTTTAACCAGGCAGTGTATTTAGACCAAAATGCATCATTACCGAGCATGAGCATTACCACCTGTTAAAAGGTTGATGCAATCCTTCCCTGTACGTTCTCTATCGCAGTAAAAAGGCAGAGAAAAAAAAAAAAGAACGGCTCTCAACCGTGTGAGTCTCGGTTCCCATAGGTCGTCGTTAAAGAGCCGTTCAAAAGATTCGAATCGTTCCTGAACGTGACATCTCAACTTGTGTAACGGCGAAACGTCACGCGCAGAGAAGCAGCGCCGACTGGTTAGAATAAGTCACGTGATTCACTTATGTGATCGTTTACGTATCTCCCACCAAAGCAGTGGTACATAAAGAAACATGCAGCTTTGAGTTAGAAGCTTGGTTCGGACCGCGACCACTAGTTTGTTCCGAACAGCAAAATCTTCCGGTTTGTTATCTCCACTTCAGGTTTGTTAAGTGCAGCTGCGTTCCTGTCTTCAATTAGGTACTGCCGAGCTGCGTTAGTTTATGTGTAAAACGACGACGACGACAACAACAACAACAACAAACAAATATGTCGGGAAAAGCGATGCACATCAAGCTGAACACACCCGGGCTTCCTCCCACCTCCTTCCCGGTGGTTCTGAAGAAAATCCTGGAGATGCCTCCGCCGAACATTCTCGATGGAGATGACGGTAAGAAAGGGGGTCATGGCTGCGGTTGGGGAGGGGGAGGGGGGTATACTTTAATTTTAATAAAAACAAGTTCAGACCATGGAAGTGCGTGGCTTAAAGCAGTATTATAGCACAACATTTATAATTAAGTGTAAACACCGTGTATGTATATATGTGTTTGTGAATTCAGACTCAGAGTTTCTAGCCACGCCCCCTGATGTTATTGACGCAGGTATTTCATCTGCAGCTCATTTATCATTAAACAGGATGTTTGTGTTGTCTTCTGTCTAGAACCATGTGGTCTGGGTTGATTTCAGAAAATAAATGTTATGTGCTGCTTTTGTTTATAAATCTATCAGGTTCTGGGAGGCCCTGGTATCAGTACCAGGTGCTGGGAAAGGGTTGATCCCACTTTACAGCAGTCGGGGTGGAGGAGGAGAGCTGGTAACCACAAACAGAGCTGATTGCCAAAGACCTTTTGTGTGTGTTAGCATCGTCGCTGAGCAGAAGAGAGAACATGATGAACTTCCCGTCTTGACTTGCGGTCCTTCTCTGTTGGGGCAGTTAACACGAAAAAATAATGTGGTCCTGTTTTCAGCTCAGACTTCTCAGAAAAAGAACAAGAGTCTAGTTCATTTAAGCTCTTTGACACAAGTTTGACCGTTTTCCTGGCTCCACCCAGGATGGGAGGGTTGAGTGTAGATCCTCTTGTGACCTGAGTCTTTGTTTGGGGCGTGCACGAGCAGAACATGCCCCGAAGTGTAGGAAGGCTGCGATGGAAAGTTTTAATGAAAGCATGTTTTCAGTCTGACAACGTGTTCCCGCCCACCTGCTTTTTTCAGACACAGAGAAGAAGCTGGGTCTCGGAGGTAACATCGACCTGGGAGGAGGAAGCGAGATGGGTCCTTCAGCCGCTCTGACCCCGGCCATATGGGAGAAAACCATCCCCTACGATGGTGAGAGCTTCCACCTGGAATACATGGACCTAGAGGAGTTCCTCCTGGAAAACGACATCCCGTCCTCACCTGATGCCGCCGCTTTAAAAGAGGAACTTGCTGCCAAGACGGAGGAAGACAAGGTGATCCTTTCTGAGGAGGTAAAGGTCAGCCGGTCAGCAGGAGATGCGTCTCCTGTGACACTGTTGCCCATTCAGGAGCTGGATAGGAGCGAGGACGAGTTGCTGATCATCACAAAAAGCGACTCGGACGTTACGTGTGATGTTAGCACAGGTGAGTTTCCCCTGGCCCACACCGGATTTCTGTCGCTAAGCTTTGGTTCCACCTCATGTTTCCCTCTTCATGTGGCTCAGAGGTGACCACCTCCAAGGACAGAGGGACACCCCAACCCGTCAACCCAGAAGACATAGAGGTGGAGGTGAACTACGAGCCCGATCCGACGGACCTGGTTCTGTCGAGCGTTCCCGGAGGCGAACTGTTTGACCCACGCAAACACAAGTTCAACGAGGATGAGCTCAAGCCACAGCCGATGATCAAAAAGGCCAAGAAGGTGTTCGTCCCCGAGGAGCAGAAGGTCAGCTCACATTTGTTCACATGTTCAGAATTCACTCCTTTTATTTGTTTCACAGACATAACACATTATTTCCTTCATCACTTTTTTTTTTTTTACTTTCCCGGGATCTACAAAGATTTCCGATGTCTCTCACTCGTCTTTTCACACAGACATGACCATCCTACCCTCTGGTTCAAACTGCCCCTTCCCTCCCAGTCTTCTATTGTATGTAGTTTCATGCAGGCCCTGTTCCATTTCTCAGCACTCCGTTTAACGTTGCTGAAGCGATCCCTTATTAGTTTCAGTCCCAAGTCTTTCATTTGCCAGACAAAAACCTGCTGAAACCAGTCTGTTCGTGTGGACTGAAAGTCTAAGACCCACAGCTTAATGGCAGAGCAAAGGAAAAATAATTAAAGTCAAATAACTTCTGATGATGAGTTGAGGTTAAAGAACATTGACTGATCTGAAATTAAAGTTGAACTGAGGAAGCAAGGAGGGTGAATCAGATCTGAGAGAGAGAATGTAGTACTTCAGGAAATTTAAACTGCAGACGGATTAAAAATGTCACATGTAGCAGGCTTTCAGCCTCAGAGCATGGTGAGAAAAAACAAGTGAAAGAAAATCCCAAAGTGGTTTTGCTTTAAATGCTTGTAAAGTAACATAAGCTTGTTTAAGTTTCCAATGGCAGCAGCCACTGCAACTCACAGTGACTCGGCAGTTTCTGCTCTGACTGACGGTTTGATTCCCTCCCACTCCCCGTTGCTCTTTGTTTACGAGCTCTTGTGGGACCGGCAGTGTTTCACCTGTTAACATGCTTTTTCTTCCCCCCACATTCCCAGGACGAGAAGTACTGGCAGAGGAGGAAGAAGAATAATATCGCCGCCAAACGCTCCCGAGACGCACGCAGGCTGAAGGAGAACCAGATCACGGTCCGAGCAGCTTTCCTGGAGCGTGAGAACGCAGCTCTGAGATCAGAGGTTGCCGAGTTACGGAAGGAGTGTGGCCGATACCAGAATGTCGTCAGTCGCTACGAAGCTAAATTTGGACCAGTGTAAGGAATTGTCTGTTCCGACGGAACCGACACCACAGATTTGCGTTGTCCTGGCCTCAAATATCAGAGCCACTGTAGTGCTGTGTGGTGTGAAGCATGTTAAACCGTGACAGAAGGTTGGATGGACACACGTGGTGTTTGGTATCTCAACAAGCCCAAATAGGTTTAAAGTTTTTACAGAAAATACATTATAAAAATATGAGCCTCAACATGTAGGAACTCTTTCAGTTCGGCCATTTTTTTTAAAGCTGTACTCCACATCAAGAACCGGAAATTTTGCAAATCCTAAAGTTTCTGATTTAAACTTGGATAACTTTAGATATCCCGAACCTCGCGTTTTTGTCACAGCATGTGGGCGTGGCTAAGCACTTCAGACTTTGACTCTACGCCAGGAAACTTCTTGTAACTCAATCACAACACATCTGATCTGCACCTAAAGCCACACGTCTGGTTAAAATCCAGTTCCGAGTTCAGTACTCGACACCAGAGGATCATTTTGTCTTTGCAGTTGATCTGACAATATTTTATTTCTTTAGATCTACCTACTGAGAAAAAAAATATTTTGACTTTTAAAATACAAAAACTGGGAATAGCAAAGGCATAAAGATCACACGTTAAATATTCTGTTCTCTCAGAATAATCAAAGGTCAAGACAAACTAGAAGCACTTGAAAAGCACACAAGACCCCTGGGATCTAAACGGTGATCCAGATCACACCAATGTTATCCTGTGTTCTTTGTAACAAACTTAACATTTCCTGAAAATCTGGTAATACCATTTTGAGTAATGTAGTGCACAGACAAACCAACTCACATAACATAACTTTCCTCACAGAGGTAACGAAACATTTCTCTCCAGATAAAAATACTTTTTTAAGCATGTCTTCTCTGCCCAACTGTTGGGACTCAATCGGTCTCGCAGGTTTTACACACAAAGATCTCACTAGATTTAAGTCTTATTTGCATGAGATCTGATCTCATTGACGTGGGTACAACACAGAAATTGTGTATTTTTCTACTCGCACATCTCACTGAGACCTTGTCTTGTGCATCACTCCCAGGTAGAACAAGTTTCTTACGAGGCGAGCAGTGTGTGATTGGTCAGAACACTACAGAAACACAACTGAAAATCAAGATGTTCTCTGTCTGTGATGGTTCTGTTTGTGTTTGATGGTTGCTGCATTGGGAGGTTGTATCAGATTTTATCCCCGCGGGTTCGCTTTGAGTATGAATAGTCCGTGAGAAAAAATAAAAAAAAAACGGCCTTAGACCACGTCAACAAGATTTGATGTCTCACATCTTGTTGACGTATAGAGGGTTCTCACCTGTTTTAGCAGAGAGGAAAAGAGTTGATGTGGTCTCTGAGGATGGCCACTGGCCCTCAGCTCGACTTCACCCTCGTGTTCGTCTCTCAGGACTTGGCGTGTTTATTTTTTCTCCCAAATACCTGTCAGGACACATTACAGCTATACCGTCTGTCTAAATAGATTTTAAAAAGATAATCTTTTTAAGGTGGGATGTCTGCAGCTGCTTGAATTTCATTTAATTTTATTTGAAGTTGTTCTGGTGGGCTGTGCTAAAATGTTTGCATTAGAAACTAGTTACACTATGGAAACAAAAGGAGGACCACATGAATGTAGAGGTCTTTTATTTAAAAGAAAAACATGGTCAGATCTGCTCGGAAGGTAATTAAATGATATTTTGAGGTTCAGTTCTAATGTGTGAAACCAGACAGAAACACCGGTCAGCTGAGTTTGTGACAAAACCTTTTTTAAAAACATTTTGTTAAATTCCGTCCCACTTGGAGGTTTGTCTTGTTGAACCCCAGGCAGGTTTTCAGAATTGAGTCTTCTGAGGACCACTTATACTTTTTAAATTATTTATCAGGATGTGTGACGATCTGAGCTTCTCTTTTTGACTGTTACTTTTTAAAACAACTTGAAGCTTCTTCAAGGGATTTTGATGGCATGGCCAAGGACAAACCAGCTGTGTTTACTTTGTTTTCATGTTGTTTGTCAGGACGGTTCTGTCTCAGCAGAACGTCTGTTGGTCGGGAGGTTTCTGTCTCTTGATCTTTGTGTTTGGGTTCAGTCTGATGCATGGGTTGTACGTGAAGCTCGTCCGTTGATGAAATCCTGGACAGTTTGATGAGATTACCTCTATAATCCTCGTGCCTCGGTCCTTCTGTCAGAGATCACCTCTGACCTTTTTATAGAACATATATAATCCAGTAAAACTCAGAACTACAGACTGGTTTTAATCGATACAGAACTTCTTGGTTAAATTTAGTGTGCAGTCTGAGTTTACCACTTCTCCTCAGGTACTTTTCCTTTCAGCTCAGATTCTAATGAAGGGATGTTTTTCATCTGTTGTGCTTCCATCTGCTGGTAGGTTGGACATTTTACACTTTTCTTTTGGAAAATCTATTAATGGCCACAAATTACAAAAGTGGCAGAATTTTGTAAAAGTATTGTCAACCTAATAAGGTTTAAAACTCCAGTTCTCACCCCGAGTCTCGTTATTAAATAGTTTGGGGAAATTTAGACAATGTTTTTTTTCCCCCCCAGATGGTTTTAACAGGATAAATCTGCAGGTCAAACTTTCTTGTGTCTGTTTTTTTTTTGTTGTTGTTAAAGATGCTTTTGTATTTTCAGTGTTTTGTGTATATAGAATGTAAAAATAAAGCTTATCACAAGTTTAAATTAGTATTTTTGCATTTTTTTGTGTACAAGTTTTCTCGGGTCAAACGCATCTGTTAGAGTAAATAAATAAATTAAGCATGCAGAAATTTATCGTGACATTTTGTTTACTGGACCATCAGAAAAAAACAAATGGTCCATTTGTATTGGGTCTATTTATTTACAGCTTGAGTTTTTTTTAGTCTCAGATGAAATTGTTTGCCGTAAATTATTTTTTCAGTTTAGTTTTTGTTCTTTACATCTTTGTCAATAAACTTCATGTATCTAATAATTTTACGTATATTCTATTTTCAGAACATTCTGTTCATGTTCCTGTTGTTGCTGCTCCACTGAGACCAGCCGATGCGGTTTCTTTTGTCCTCTGGAGGTTGACTTTAGTCCTGCGCTCATATTTCATCATCATGTTTGTTGTTGGACGTTGGGCCTCACATGTCCACACTAGTGGACAAAGTCAAAGCAGAATATATTTTCATTGCATTGGGATTTTAAAACGCATAAAGATGTTTTGTCCCCTTTGAACAGTATGGGTTACATAATCGCTAAAGTCTCTGACATTTCTGCAAAATATTTATTGAAATAAGCCTTACAGCTTATGTTCTGTATAAAACTTGACTGAAAATACATTGAGTCAAACTTCCAACCAATCTTAACATTCATTATTAAAGAAGTCACACAAAGTTTTGATAACTTATACAACTATTTTTATATAATAGGGTGGACAAGAAAAGCTTAGTTTAACAGAAAACTAATAGCATGATGGGTAAACCCAATCACCTCACACCACCAGGAGTTTTCCATGTTGGGGACAGTCCAAATGGGTCATGTTCTGGGCCTTGATGCTGGAACAGCTGCTGACTGACTCAATGTTGGACAACCAATCATTTTTCTGTTCATCTATTCTACCTGCTCCCATCAGTCACTTGGAGACCGAGTAGTTTTTACAGATTTAAAACAATTTAATTGTTTAAGTTTTGTTAGAATTATAACAATCACATTTAAAATGTTTAAATTGCAGTTTGTAAGGCAGCAAAGCAGAAAAGGTGAGTATCTTTGCATTTTGGTAGAACCTGTAATGTCTCAGTAATGTTCACGTTTAATTTATGGTCAAAGTTACAGCAAAACTTACAGAACATGCTGTTTATTAGAGTAATGGCTCAGAACCTTCAGCTTATGAACCTCAAAATGTTTTACTGTTAATTGAAAATATATAAACAATTGAAATGACTTTATTGTTTGTAACAATCTTGGCATATATATGTTTGTAGTAATCAGTTCGAATAAAGTCTTCCCACTCAGGGCGGGACCCCAGGTTTGTTAGTAATGTTCCTCTTCTGATCCATGTGCACTAACATATACACTTTCTGTATGTCAAGTATTTAAACAGCTCAGTGATTAAAAACATGAGGACAAAAATGTAAAAAAAAAAACCCAGCTTTATTGACAAGTCAAAAATGTTTTTAATGAAAGTGTAAAAACTTGGAGGGATCTCGGATGTCTTCACCTTTTCTTGAAGCCATACTTCTTCCTTTCGTAAAACAGATCCGTTTTGGAGCTTCCCAAGTTTACAATCTTTGGACATCCGTCTCGCTGCACAGAGAACAAGAGTTAGAAACCATCTGAAGACTCAGTTACTGCATCTACAGTTCAATAAAGAGACGGGGCTGCTCACATCTTTCTCCTGGATGGTGCACTCCTTACAGTAGTAAGCGTCGGACACACCGGGCCCTCCACAGATCACACAGCGTCCCTGATACGAGCCGTAGTTACACTCATCACAAATACGGACCAGCGTGCACGGCCTCACATACGAGTCACAGATGACACACTTTCCATCACCTGGGAGGAGCAGATTCACCATATGAAGTCAAAATAGGTCCTAAAAATTATCTCTACTTTATAGATTTAAACTGCTTTTGTATGGCTGAAATTCTTTAAACAATTTGTTACAAATAGATTTAAAACACAGAATGACACCTGCAAATACAAAACCTTTACAAATATTAAGTTTGTTTTATTATGCACACTACCAGATATCAATTCCAGCCTTCAAAGTTTCTAATTACGACACTTTAGAAACACATTTTTTAAATGAACTAAAACAAAACGGTCTTTGTTGAACACATTAACTCTCAGTTCAGACAGAGAAAAAACACTGTCTGGAATTTACAAATTAGTTTTAGAAACAGTAACTTTTATTACGGCAAATAGTTTGTTGTTGAACCACAGTGAAGAGAAATTTAAACCATTTCTTTCAACAACAGCTTCAGATCATTAGTATTTCCTGGACGCAGGGTAAACGCTGATGTTAATATGGAAACCCAGTTGGAATTCAACAAATTCAAGCCGTAATTTACACAAATAGACCCAACTTATTTGCTCTGAACATATTTGTTTTAGAATTCCCTTTAAAACCAGAGGTTTATAACTAACTAATTATATGTGTGTGTGTGTGTCAGTGTTAGTCTGTAGGACCTGAAACACCTAAATATTTAGAATATCTCAAAGCTTGCTCAGATCATCTATGTGGGTAATTTTTTTTAATGAATTAAAGGACTAAACAATGAAAGCAGTAATTGTATTTTAGTGGTAAATGCATAAAACATGAATCAAAATCATGTTCAAAATAAATTGGTCACAAGTTCCAAAATTATAGAACTAAATTAAACCGTTTCATTCCTACATTTCAGCTCATCCAGTGTTTTCGTTGCCATAATTGACAAAAACATTAGTAGCTAATCCAAGTCATGGGGAAAAACACGGTCATATGAGTCAAGCCAAACAGTGATGTGGGTGATACACCTCGTATTCCCTGAATTTACCAATAAAGCTGCATGTGCAGAAAACTATTAAATGGCTTATTCAATTTTTATCTAATATTTTTCATTCAGGGTGTTTTTGGTTATTTAACATGCTTTACATTATTCATGGACGTATATTCTGTTAAAACATATCTGTAAACAGAACTTTAAATTCACTGAAAGTAGTCCAGGTGATGAAATACCTACAAACCCTGATCCCTGCACCACTTCAACAAGAAAACTCCACATTTTAAACTTATAAACTCAAGCATATTGTGATGTGTTCTCTTCATGCTACCAGACTCTAATCAACAATCCCAATAAGACATTTAAAAAAATAATACTGACATAATGAGATCAGCGCTTATAAATAACATGCCTTACGACCTAAAAATCTATTTACTTTCTCAAATTCAATGCAGAAATGTGTTGGTAATAGATTAAAATATAGGTGATAATTCCTACACTGCAGAATATGTTTTTAAATATAGATTCTGTCTTTAAATAAAGTAAGCTTCTGGTTTTAAAGTGGCGTACAAAACAAATGTGTCCAACAGAGACACTGAAACAATCTTTAAACTCATAAGGCTGAACAGTGCAGAAGTGGTGTTGTGTGGAATAAATTGGACACTTACATTTCTCACAGAGTCTCCCGATAGCTGCGGAATAAAAACAAAGAGAGCAGTCAGTTTAAGTCATTTGGAGAAATACTTCACCAAACACACTTAAATACTCGGACAATCAAATCAACCACATCTCACAAAGTAGCTCTAAAGCTAACACGCGTCATTGGAAGCCAACCCGTTAGCTTTAGCCTAGCAGCCAACTATCAACAAGAGGGGTTTTACCGCAGTAAACTTAACTCAATAAATGGTAAAATATATTAAACATACCGACTCCTGCTTGTTTTCGACAGAAGATCAAGTCTGGGTGATGCTTAGCCATTTTTAATGAACGTACAGGAAGCGGTGCTGGTTTGGTTCAATGACACCTTTGACCCAGAAATGATCGTCGAGCTCCGCCTTCTTCTTCTTCTTCTTTTTGGATTT